>NW_010584697.1:2190-19061 GCF_000705375.1 Tinamus guttatus | reverse complement strand
TGAACACAAGAACATGACCAAAATAGAGCAAGAAATTTATGAATTTAATCTGTTAATACTTTCTTATCAACACTGCCTCACTGTAGATGAAAATTGCTCTGTGGCAAATTCATTGTTGGATTCTATTGCCAAATTATAGATCTAAACAAACTGTCAGTCTTTCAGATGATGAAATTCATATTCAGCCTTTTTAAACCAGTAACTAGTGGGGGAAAAAATGTTTTTCTATACTGAATTTCCCTCTAGAATGCTTTCATCTAATTTTCAACCATTTGAGTCTTCTCTCCAAGTACCTATTCATTCAGCGTAGATGTGACTGGATCCTTGGACTGTTGTCCTGTCTGACTACCTTGGCATGTGTCATTACTGTTCTTCAAATGATTGAAAATACAGAGAATTTGTCATGCATATTGAAAATATGAGATATGATTTACTACAGTTTTTTTTATTACAGGCTGGGTCTTATCAGACCTCTATAACAAGCTTTTAAAGACATTGTTAGCCATGTAACAATTTATAGCTGTGGTAGCATTTCAGCTGAAGGAATATATGTGTATTTTTCCTTCAAAAAGGGTAAGTTTATTATAAAAAAGTGAATTGTGTTTTCTGAACCAATGAAGGCAACAGGGACAGCTGTCATCTGGATGTTTCTGCTATGTCTATACAGAGCACGTCATTGTCTAGGACTTTGTCTCAACAAGAGACAAATCATTTAAATTCTTCCATGGGTATAATCTGCTACATTAACACTTTTATTACAAGTTAGGAATAGCTTGCTTACATTAGCTAAGAACACTTTCCATGTGATGTAAACAAACCTAAAAAGGCTTTGTGGTATTGGAATCAAAATATCCTCATGTAAGACTATATCTGCATCATTTCAAATTCACACCAAGATTGTACCAAAATGGTTCTCCTGTGAAGACAAGCCTGAGCTCTGCAACCTCATATGCACTGTCAGCAAAAGGGAGAGATTGAAAAAGCTTGCTGTGCTCCACCAAATGAGTGGTTGGGAAAGATGAATTTGAAAGAGAATAAACCATGCCTAAGAAAATCACTACCTAGTAGGCAGGAGTGGAAAAAAAGGTGTAAAATCTGACTTCAACAAAAGAAGTCCTATAATTATATTTTAAATTTACATGTCTAGGAGACATAGGAAACTGAATTTTTACAGGAGGAGTGTGCATATATAATTAAGAAAAAATGGGCATGAGTATAAATAAATTACTGTAAATAACAAGTTGAAACGTCAATGCTGAACATCCTCAACCAGGGTAAAGCATGCTTTTTAACATCTTCTCCGTAGAGATCTCCTGGCTTAGGGTCCAGTCCTTCTCATTCTAAAATTATTCATTTTATCTGCTTGTTAATAAAATATACAGTAAATTGAAACTTATGTAGTTTTACAAACAAGAAGGTGGAGTGCCAAATTTCAGAAATTTTGCCATTCGGAAGACTTTGCTCCACCATAACACCAGAGACCTTCCTGAAGCTGAGGGTGGGATGTCTCGGAGCACAGAAGGAGCTTGGAGAAAGGGCTGTGCACCTGTTTGGCCTCAGGCAAAGGGAACAGAGAGGTGGCTTGAGGTGGCTCTGGGGTCTTGTGTGTGGATGGCTGTGGGAGAGCCCGTCTTTAGATCTTCCAAAGTTTGGACATTGCATAAGGTGTCCGTGCTCATGGCTAAAATCAGCAGGATGGTTCTGAATAATTATTCACAATAAGTTGGCTGTGTACGATGTTTCCTTTACAGTGGATGTGTTTTGATGACAATTTCTAAATACATTGTTTTAGCAGTAGGTATTTTTTTCCATATTTTTTCCAGTACAATGTAAGGAATGATTCTATAACAAAATGATGTTTGACAGCAAGAGGTTTTATGGAGTTGTATTCCTGTTACTGAGAAATTAAGTGTATGTTTTTTTCTCACACTTTGAGCAGTATCTTGGAAAGATATTTCTGGCAAATACTCAACGTAGTCACTGAACATGCCCCTGAATAACTGGAGTGGCTATCAGAGCCCTGCAGGAGAGGTGCAGCCATAACACCCATTTAGCTCCAGTCTGAACGGCAGACGGGAGAGAGCAGTTCAGTTATTAGCCCTTTCATGTCCCTCAGGTGAACAGCTCGGTTTTCTTACGCTTTCTGGTTATCAAATAAGATTGTTTGTAATCTTGTTTTTTTGAGTCTCCATTTTGTGGAAAGCACCATTGAGGAAGGTAACAGATGAGTTACACTAAAAAATAGCAGTGTACACAATATAGTTTAAAGAGTCTTGGAATATGAAGCAATTTCAACTTCACATTAAATTTTGTGACTTTGTTTTAGCTGAGCTTGTTTCTCCCATTTCTTATGGCACAGAGTTGAATATGACTATGTTCACTTCCAAGTAGTCCCATGGTTAATAAATGTTTTCAGTGGAGCAGTCCTTTTGTACCAATATAACCCCGTTTACTTGGAAAAACAAATAATTCTTCGTGACAGTTGGGGCCTCCTTACAGAGCTCCCTTTTTCAGAGGGCACCTTTGTTTAACAACAGATTTCACTGGTTGTTGGTGCCCAGAACTGCCACAGGATTCTATTTAAACATCTAAATAATAGTGACTCCGTTGCACCATAACTGCTAGTTTATTTTCTCCTCAAGTTACAAAATATTCAGTCATACAAAGAAACAAAAATACCTTTTTTTGCTTAAAATACAGCTGTGTGATGTTTTTCTTTTTAGGACAAACATCTTTGTAACATGTGTTGAACATAAAGAAAAATTTATAAGTTTATGTTCAAAAAATACAAATAACTTCGAGGCCCAAATTAAAAGACGCATAGATGCTTCAGGCAAATAGAGATACAGCATTGCTGAATATGGAATTTCCTTCTCTTTATTTTCCAGGAAAAGAGTTCATAAGTATTTATATAGCACTTGTATAAATATTTTTCTAATACTATGTTTTTAGTTTTACTTTTTTGCTTAATTGTGAACAGTGACAGTTGCCATTGGCTAAAAGGAAAAAAAAAAACACTTTTGTAGGGTTCAACCTTTTGTCTTAATTGAAGAAATATTTTTATTTATCATATACATATGTTTTCTCTTGCACGTTATTTTTGAAGAAGATAATCTAGTAAATTAGATAAAAAAAGATCATGGCACAAAAAGAGTGAAAAGTTGAAGAAAATGGAAAATAAATAACAGAAGAAAAGAAATTCAAGAAAAAGAATGAGAAGTAGAAAGGAAGAGGAAAGGAAATAAAGAAGAAAAAGAAAAGCCAAAGAAAGAAGAGTATATTGAAAAATAAGACATTATTTGTAAACTGGTATTTAAGTGAAGGAAGACATGGGAAGATGAGAATACAAGAGAAGTGATCAAGTAGGAAACAGGAATAAAAAGATGCAGCAGATGATTCAATTTGATCGCTTACTTCTTGCTTTCAGAAGAAGGGTAAAATATTGTAATAGTGAATGGGGTCTTAATGTTTAAATTCAATCAAGATATTGATCAGCAGGATATGGATGAGGTTAATTGCTGTAAAAAGCAGAATTTGTGGTCCCTGAGGAACCTGAAGCATCGCAGCGCACCCTGAAGCCCTTGTGTAGTTCCTTTGGTTAATTGAACACTGCTAGCTTCGTGGCCAACCTCCATACTCGCACTTTATCTCAGACTGTCCTGGACTTGAAGGGAAGCCCTTGCTCTGGCCCGCAGGAGGTGCACAAAGCTGTTCTGCAACTGCTTCCTGACATTGCCTACCGGGAATGGCAGCAGTAAGCTTATTCTGTCTCTTTTAAATATAATTTTAATCACCTGACTGAAGTGGAAAGACTCTAGTAGAGAGAGGGAGGCAGTCTTGTTTGGGCCTTGATGAACATGACTGCTGATGTGTGTGAACTTTAACATGCACTTAAGTAAGTGCTTTGATCATTTTATCAGCCTACATCTCTTCAAACAAGAAACTTATTAGGCATGACAAAAGCCAGTAATTTATGTGGAAACACATGGAACTAATTTCTGGTTTGTATTAATGGATTTGGTTTTAATGTATGAAAATATGTAATGCTAGAATGGTAGGAAAATCTGGATAGTGAAGATAGACCTTTGAGCCAGGCCTCTACCAGAAATCAGATATTCTACGTCTTTTTTTATTTAGGTATTTTTATTTCAATGTAGGTGCGATTTTTTTTTTATGATAAAAAAATTTCCCATTAACAACTGTTTTACTACTTTTTATATTTTTATAAACACCTAATGATTTAAAAATAGTTGCTGAAAGGAAATATTTTTCTACTCAAACTAATTGATTTTTTTTGAATATGCATAGCACTGTAGAATAAATTTAATCTGTAGAAAGATATTTTCCTGAAGATGTTTTCAGGTACTCTACAGGCCATCAAATATTTGGCATCCAAGCATGTGTTCAGAAATTGAATCTTTGCATGCAGATAGTCCTAATTTCTAGATAGTGATATTGAAACTCCAGTAGTTAAAAACGAATATGAGTCATCTGTGGACCGCACATCAGCTTTGTAGCTGTAGAGAGGCACATGCTGCAAAATATGGTCATAGCCCTGACAGATTATTGCCATAGTATCTCTCCTATGAGACAGGCACCTTTTCCTTTGAAAGTACATGAAAACTCAAATGCAGTCCCGTCTCTGGACAGGGAGGGGTATTTGGCCCACTTGTGTCGCTTTGGATTAATGATATTCTAGAGCTTATTCATCACCTTTGGACCACACCAGTACTGTGGGTGATTCTTCTTCTGGTGTTCTTGTTTGATTTCTCAGGATAAATCAGAAATAAATTCAAATCAACTCAATGGAAACGAAACATAGCAGAATCTGCCTATATTTGGAAACAAATAGACACAAAAGGTAAGGGAAAAAGTGTGGAGCTCTTTCTTTTTTTTATATACCAACCAGCAAGACAGATTTCACAGATTTACTCCATACTTCCAATATGTATTGTTCTAACAATGCCTTAGCATGTCTGCACTATGTGGTGATCCTCATATGGCAGAAGTATTTGTTTATACAAATATATTGCCACGTACTGCTGCTTTTCTTTTCATCTTTAAGTTCAGGATTACAGCAACCTGATTCATCTAATTCATGCCAAGAATTAAGTCCAGTTCTGCTGGTCACTGCTGCATTTTTTTTTTCTTTTTTTTCCTCCCTCCACCTGCCTCTCTTGGATACTGAAGTACACTTCTTTTCATCTGGTCCACAAAACAAGTGTTTGTTGATATATTTGCTTAGCTGGCAAGCTGGCGGTCTTATAGTCTTATATAGTATGAGAAGAAAGAAAACACAAAGAAAACACTACTTGTAATAACAGATTTAGTATGTCACCCATATTTTAAAGTGAAAAGCAACAACTATGCTTTAGCTTAAAAGAACCGTCTATATAATTATCATTCCAGCTGTAAATAAATATATCTCAACAGCGGTTAAGAGCAGACATCTTGTCATGTAGCCTTTAACTCTTCAAATCAAAATACAGTTGTGATGCTGAACGTTCTTCCAGTTTGGCTCTCACCTCTCTACAGAACCGTCTAAAGATACGGTTGCCTTTAAAATGCAGTAGTACACACTAGATTTGACAGTCACATTTCAAATCAATAGGATTATTATAAGAAATAATGTCATGAATATTTTAAATACAACCATAATATTAATGAACTTACCCCTTCCTCTATTCTTCAGAGTGGGGCAGGTAAATGGTCACTATAGATGAACCCCTATTCTACGTCTTGGATTTTGGGCTCTGTACATTCATTTTGGTAAGAAGGGAATATTTGTGCTCAATTCCCGTGCTTACCCAATAAACACAGTTATATAAAAGAGGCAACTTAACTCAGCATCCTTTATTTTACAGCATGTTTGACTTCCCTTCCAGCTCAGAGATCCATTTGTGCGTGTTTTATATACGGGTACTGCTGGTGGTACTGTGGACAAATGGGTAGAAAAGATCAACGTTTTATTACTTACCCTGCCTTAAGCTAAATTCTACTGAAGGGTAGCATTGTCCTGTAAAAACTGCAGCCAGAAACAGTTTACTAAATTTTTTAAATTTTTCTAGAAATATTTTTGTGTAATTCTTAAGAGAAAGATATTCAGTGTAGGTATATAACTGCTCCAAGGCAAATCGTAGCTGATGTAAAACAGCCAGTAACTCAGTAGAAAGTACTAGGTGGGGGAAGTGGGAAGTAAAAGTGGAGTCTTTGTTTGCCTGTTACAAGGCAAGATCAGCGTTGTAACCATAGCACAACTAGATTTTCTAGCAGGAGGACTTTATCTGATTCTACTCTGAAACATTTCCTGGGAGAGTTTTCTCTGACAAAGGTGGGTTTCCACAGAGATTTTCCATTTGGCAATGTCTATGCCCACTTTTGGATGGTGAATGCTTCTCAATGACCAAGGTGGTACAGTGATTGAAAGGAAAGTAGTATAGACACAAAGCTATTTGAAGCTATGTTGTTTTTCTTCAGACAAGTGAAGAGATGTAGTGATTCTAGACAGGACACGACTGTTCTGAAAGTTTCTTTTTAGGAAGCTACCTTAGCCAGAGCATGTCTCATTTTTTTTTTTCTTTTTTTCCTCTTCTCTGAAACAGCTTTAATAATTGTCCCTAAAATTCTATTAGAAAACAGACGTTCTTTCCAGAACAAAAATCTTTCTTTTCAAGAGACCAGAAACCTGAGTTATGTAAATGGTCATGAGATATTGAATAAGGATAGGAGTTTAGTATCTGCTTATGCACACACAAACTGGTGCAATGAAGCCAAATCTCTTTAAGCACAGCTGTCAAATCTTAAGTAGCTATGTTATTGCTTTGAGATTGGCCAACTGCAAGGTAGTTATCTAAATGAAAGAACTTTGTTCTTTTGTGTTTCTCTGTGACTGATACTGCAGCTGAAGTAGAAAAAGTCCTGCTTGCGGAGAGCAGGGCTACCAAAGGAACACACTGAAATCATTACAGTAATTTATCAGAGAAGGACTGTGTAGCTGAAACTGGATACTGTCATATGTGCCAAAAGCATCTGAAGTTGGATATTCCATGTTCCAGCACATCGGGTATCAAGGGACTAGGAATGCTGCTTTGAGGAGTATCTACCCCGACTGTATTGTTTTAGTAATGAATGGGTGCTCAGGCAGAGGGGTTTGATTTCGCTGTTCTTGCCTCTTCTTCCAAGTCAGCTCTGTAGATGGCTTCCCTAGACTAAGTTTTCTGGATACATGTCAAATCCAGCCTTTGAATGTAAATGATTGAAAAAGGTTTGATATACTCTGCAAATGAAAAAGTCTGAATCTTCTTCATGAGGAAACTGCACAGAGGCATGTGCTGAACTAAGGAAAAAAATATGATTTCTCTTGGAGATAATGTGTGGTGCTCAAAGTGGATATTTTGAAATAATATGACAGCTCCAAGTGCCAAATCCATGAAAACAGACATATTTCCATTAATTTTCTGGCTGCTGTGTAGTGCCATTTTGGCTCCTGGAAATCATTATTTTTTGTAAGCTTCAATATATTTTTAATTTTTTTCTTTCCTTTTAAAGAGTGCTTACAAAGGAATGACTTGGACTGCTGTCTGCCTTCTAATGAACATGTGTGGTTTGGCGTTTTTTCTGCTTTCAGCAAGGGGCATGGGATACTCAAGGAATAGGGCACTATATTGGGATGAAGTCTAGTAGCCTCAGTCATAAACCTCAGCAAATGTAGTATAAAGCTCAGCAAATACAGAAGAGAAATAAATAATGGAAAGAAATGGAAGAAACATAGAAATAGAAGAAAAATAGTAGGAAAGTTTACAAATACCGGTTAAGGAGTGGATCAGAGAAGAGATCTATTTAGGTAAAACAGCAAATACTAGAAAATGTATTTTCTTCTGGACATATTGTCAAAGAATTGGAGATTGTGCCTTCCTCGAAGGCACCTGGGAACTGCCAGTCATTAGACAATTTGGACTACCTGTTTGCTCAAATATGGCTATTTCTAGAATCGCCCTTCTCCTTAGGCTCTCGAGAGGTCTGCAAAATCAAACAGTGTTAACACCACTTCTATGGGAAATCAGTATCTATGCCTACTCCTTCCACAGAAGGGACACCAATGGGAGAGTGAAAAGGGGTGGATTTTAAAAGCAGAAGATGAATGAGAATGAGTAAAATAAGTAAAGTATGGAAGTAAAAGGCCATATCAAGCAAAAGGCAGAGGAGGAAGTGGCAGGTCTGCAAAGAAGCTATTTTATTTTTTTGCCTTCATCTTGGCAGAAATTTCCCACTGTTCTTAGCCTCCCTTCACAGTCCCCAAAAGAAGAAATAAGGAATGTATTTTTTTTTGTTTAATGCAAGATTTATGCTGTCTCAAGCATGTCGATATGCTTTTCCTAAGTTATCCAAATATCTACTGTAAGACCACTCCCTCCAAGTCTCAAATGATCTAATGAGATTATCTGGCTCAATGTTAGCCTTCAAAGGAAATAGCTGTGTTGGATGATTCAAATTTGCTGCTTTTATTTTTGCCATTGCTTCAGTTGTAAACACACTGTTTCAATGACTCCTAGAAACAAGGCCTGGAGTCCTTGCTCACCAAAACTGTTGACTTCAGTAAGCTGTCCCTGAGTAACTATTGAAAAAGAGATTGAATATTTGGCTGAAAGTGAATTACCTGAAATGTGTATCTTTTTCAAAATATTAAGAAGATGTGTCTATTTTATTTACTTATAAAATGAGAACTTCCAGTAATTTTTCAGAAGACAAACAAACAACCCTAACCTCAAAAACCTATTGTTGGAACTAAACATCCTTCAGGCAAAGGTACAGGATTTTTCCCAACAATGCCAGGACCAAGATTCCTTTCTGAAGTGTTTGTGAACTGGAAAGAATGTGTATTCTCCTTTCTGGCACACACTTACGCATAAGTTGGCTAATATTCCTTCACATACTCCAATGTTCTAATGATCATAATAGCTTTTGTTGTTGTTGTTGATTCCTGTTAATACTGTTGCAACAAGCACAGTAAAAGAAAGGTAAATAAAATTCTGTCTCACATGTAGTGAAGAGAGGGTCAGATGAGCAGAGATTTCTGTAGCTTAGCACAATAAAAGGCTGATTTTGATGGGTCAAGATGTGCTGCTGTAATAAATTCAGACAATAATAATATGTTTTATTTTTACTACAATGTACCAAAAGGGAAAGATGAAATTTAATACATGGCTTCTGGTTTGGTTCTGGATGCACCTGTTCTTTGTGAATGGCATCATGGTGTGTGACAGCTGCTTTTCTATTTACTAGGAACTGCAGCTATTTTCTGGCTCAAGTCTGAGAATCTGGAAGTGCTGCCGAAAAACAGTGAAAGAGACAAGCTAGATTTAAGCATCTGGTTGTTTTTCTGAGCCTGATCCTAAAGTTCTTCCTTAGCATTAAAAGAAACTTTTATCTGTGACTCTCTACCATTGCAGCATGACAAAGTGCACAGTCTTTTTGCCTCACCACACGCAGCGTGACAGTGTGAAAGAAGACGATGTGGACAGAACAGTACCTGAACTGCAATTAAAGCTTCATCATGGCTTTTTCACCAGTTCAGATGTCTCATAAAGAGGTGTGTATCCACAACTAGAATTCTTGTCCGATGGAAAACAGCAAATGTTAAAAATAATTATGACGATGACTGACGATGGCGAATAACTTCAAAAGTTCAGATTTCTGTTGGTTCGCACCTCACCAATCTGGTGCAGAAATGGACTTTTAGCCCTCATGGATCACTTGATTGTACAAGAACTGTCAGGTGGGAAGCTGAGGAGACTGTGGAAAGCCTTTGTAAAACTTCATTTTCTTTAGTTCTGCTCCACCTGATACTGATCCGCTGAGCCCTGGATGCTTTTCTGAGCATGCAGTCAGTCTCTCAGCTCAGAGGAAGTTGACTCATTGCCTTTTTGGCCTTGCTTTTCCTGCATTTAAAGACCCTTGCTCTTTTCCTGAATTGATTTTGCAACTGAGATACAGTTCTATACTAAAGTAGCCATATTGCATTAAGCTGCCTTCTTAAATTCTGCTTGCCATAAATGGATTGACAAACGCAATACTTCCTTTTTACAGTCTCCTCTTCAGCGGTTCTTTGAGTAACTGTTGCTTGCTGCTGCTGGAAAAATACTTCATGAACTCTGGCAGTAGCCAGCATGAATAGCAGGTAGATTCCTTTTTGCAAAAAGTAGCACAAGTGCTACTGCCTGCAAGTGGGAAGAAGTAATCCTCTATTCCCAGTGGGTTCTCTGTTGAATATGCAGATGCACTCCAGACAAATTCCCACTGATAAAGTAAGTGAATTGAGATCCTCAAGGGATTTCAAGGTATTTCAAAGCTTTCTAGGCAAGTCAATGAGAATGGAATAGAATCAGCAGATACAATTGTTAAGTCAATCACTGTCTGCTGGATATCTCATGTAATAAAACTAAGTTACTTATTTATACAAAACATAAGCAAATCAAGCCTTAAAATTTGGTAAATCTCAGCTAAATATTAGTGAATTTTTAGTCCTTTTGATCATTTTATGGACATATTTAAAACACTTTTGGTGCTTCTAAAGTATTCTGAGGAGAATCCCCCTCTCCAAGTGCGGGGACATGAAACATGAGTTATCTACATTTGAGCTTTTCATTGGATTGGATTTGGATTCCATTGTTCCACTTAAGCTTTGTGTATGCAACACCTCTTTCAGAGGGCTGAATTGTAGTTTGGTTCTCAATCCTGAATACTTACATTCAGTTACACTGCTTGGCTGAAATTTTAGACATGTTTGAATATTTGTTTTCCCATTTAGAGCCATGTGTGGTCCTCAGACTATGGCAAAAATCTTGCAATGGGAAGTAGCATCAGTAGCAAGTTCGTTTGCATAGAGGGCAATATTTATCATTTTAATATGTTTAAAATTGGATTCTACTTGCATTCAAACAAGTAGATGTGCATTTCTATCATTTTTTAATCAAATCATTTGTGATT
Organism: Tinamus guttatus; assembly: GCF_000705375.1. The sequence continues at coordinate 8,075 of NW_010584697.1, read as the reverse complement.
TTTGTAAGTTTATTGAAAAGTTGATTTTTATCTGTAGATGCTTTCTTAGACTAATGCTACTTGGACAAAATCAAAAAACCTTGAACTGTTCTTGATATTTCTATCTTTTAAAGGAAATACTGCAGCTTTTAGAAAACAGATGAAGAGAATATATCTCACTTTTAGGTGCTATAAAAATGTAACGCTCAATATATCCCTCTGCATTTGAAATCCTATAGCCAGTATTTATTTATACTAACTTCTGGTTCAGTAACCTGGTGCCAGATTCATTTTTCAAATTATATTGTTTCAAATTAGCCATTAGGCTGTTTGTGTTTTTGTTGTTTTGTCCTGGACTTGATGTTTTTATTATGAGAGAATGGTACCTTTGGCAAAAATGGCTACAGTGATTGCCAGACTAGTGGGGGAAACTTACTCTGCAGGTACTTGCACAAAAAATGACCCATGACTAAATAGGTAAATTTAGCATTTGCAACTGTCTCTATCATCCTAGTCATACTTTAATTAAAAATTGAATTTCTGTCTTCCGAGTGGTTGCCTCCTTGCCTTCTGTTGCTAATTTATCTTGTGAGGGTTTTTGGATATTTTGTCTGGAAAATATTGTAGAGAATGAGTTTTGCTTTAGTAATAATAATTTAAAAGAAAATAAAGAAACCTGTTCCATTTATCTTTCATAGGTTAGTGGAAGGGATTGCATAATGTAATTACCCATTTAGTCATGTATTTTTAGAAACTGTAAAATTGAACAGCATCTTCAGCAGAAAATCAGTTACCATGAGTAGCTATAGCACTAGTTTATTCTATTGTCAGAAGTCAACCTGCCCTACACAATTGTTTCATAGGACACACAGCATAAATCTCTTCATGCCATATGCCAAATGTTTCCCCTTGAAATCGAGGTTGCTCCCTTGTTTGTGACATATGTCAAGCAACTATCAAAACAAGGAGAAAATTCTTTTCTACCATATGCCAGCTCTTTTTTTCAGTGGGTATTACACTGAGGAGGTTTTTCTGATGTTTCTCAAGCAACTAACAAAACACAGGCAGTCAACACGGTGCCTAATTACAAAATGAACACATCTTTGTGTTTTGGAATTTTAGCACTCATCCTGTCTGCCTCCAAGATTTCCTTTTGTTTATTGTAATTCCCAATGTGACTTAATTTCAAGGGCTCAGCTGCATAATACAATTACTGCTGTACTGAGGGCTCAAATGACTAATTCTTTGATGCGTATAGCTCTCATTCTACTTTTCTAGAAATGTCTTTGTTAATTAGAAGTGTCTTAAGGTGTGAAGTAGTCAGTAAAGAAGTGCCAGTAGATGGTGCTCAAGAATGTGACATTGCTCTTGGACAAGGAATGTTCTTGCTATTGTGCTGCGTAAATTGTTTGCATTAGGCAGTACTTCAGATAAAGATTTTAACAAAGCATAATTTGCTTTGCACAAATAAACAATGGTAGCAATACTGACTTAGCGAATGAAAATTCATATCCTTCAAAGCCAATATTCAACCTGCATAAACATTAATTGACAATGAAACATTTAATGTTTAGAAAATGAAGTCTTGAAGTCAATTGTCAATTTGCAAAACATTTATATGTTCTAAAGTGTGATAAAAAGACTTCTTGCTCTATATATGGCCATATCAAGAGCTTATCTTTTAAAGGAATTATTCTCAAGTAATTAAAATAAGCTTCTGTCAAGGTGATGGCTTGGGGAGATAAGCTGTTAGGATTTATTTCTTGGCTGCAAAACAGAAAGATTTGTCCTAAGTTAGGCAAAAGTATTTTTAATTTTGTAAATGTGGCCGTGACCTGGTGCTTTAGCTAGCTTTGTGCTGGAACTTTTATTTGGGTATTTGTATATAGGATTTAAAAATTTTACTGAATATTCTGTAAACTGCAGTATTTAGTGGAATCTTCAAAGGTTTGCTGTTCTTTGAAAGTACGGTGAGTGACTCCACAGAATTTTCTGAATCAGTCTCCACAAGGATTTGTAATTTAGATGCCTAGATTAGATGCCTAGATGTCCAAAATTGCTTTGAGCTCTCCCCAACATGTCGCTTCTAGACTTTGGAAGACCAAAACAATCCTCCTGGATTCTTTAGCTAGATGTGTAACTTCGAAGTGTGCCATACTTTCTATCACTATGAAACATAAAATTGCAATTGGTTATTACCCTTAGGTAACTATTTATTATGCTACTTATTAACTATTACTATTAGAGTTACATTTAGATAAAAGTCTAAAGGATTTACAGAAGTATCATGAATTTTTGTATATGCACAGATATAAAGACATGAAAGTATGTGCAATTTTGCTTTGTTCTCCTAATTAATATTCCTAACTTTCTGGGCAAGTGGCTTTTTTTTTTTTTCCTGGAACTGTTTCTTTCTTCAGTGTATTTGATGTGTCAATTTTAAGCCCCTTTCAGAATTTACAATTAAAAAGCACACTTTATTTTCAAGTGTAGATAGTTTTAAAAGATGAGCAAAATAGGTAATGGAAAGTAAGGCACCTCGAGTCATAAGAATGCATAGTCACAAATTTTGTGGAAATAATGCCTTGGTTCTCCCAAATTCAAAAAGGCTATTCACTGAAATTATTCTGCACTGCATTGTGGCTACTGAAGCATTCTAGAGATTTAGCAAGTTGAAGGAGAAGAAATGTCACTTTCCATTAGAAAAAGAGAACTTTGTCATTTTTTCAAATCTTCTCAGTACAGTCATTAGTAACTGTAATCTTGTCCCCTGGTCACAGTGTTCTAGGGTGGGTTCAGACATGTCAGGATTCTCCACAGTGCGAAGGCTCTGATTCTTCCCCCCTCTGCAAACATATCCCAGATTTTGTGTCCATCTCGTGTCTCCATCAGACTAACTGGAGGTTGTTTGAGAGGCCTTTTCTCGTACCAGTGTTTTAGAAGATCTGATGCTTCCTTTTAGAACATTACTGCAGCATAGAAATAAACCTGATTTTAGTGTGGTCAGAAATTAACATTAATTCTTTAACACTAGAAGGAAAAATGTGGGTAAAAGTCTAAAGACAATTTTTATGTCTCCTAAGCAGATAGCTTTAAATTAAAATATATTTAAGAAATTTCAGCTCTGCACTTATTCCTTTTAATTGTTAGTTCACTGCTCCTTCTACTGTGCTTTAATCACTGCCTTTTATGTTCTTGTGTGCTTTGTTATATAGAATACCAGCATCCTACACTGAGAGTCTTGTAAATGGATAGTTTCTAGAGTATTCAGTAAGTGGTTTACTGAGAGCTCTTTGAAAGGTGCCGCTGATCTTTTTCATATAAATGTGCATCAGTGCAATTTTTTTCATCTTCTGCCATGCTTTAGGTTCCTTGTTATTAAAGATGTTGCCTTAAATGCCTTTTCATATATAGAAAAAAAAAACAGAATATAGAAGCATTACATCTGCTAATAGATCAGCTAAGATTTTTTTGTTGTAAATCAGGAATATAATTCTTGATATAAGTACTATTTTCCAAGCAAGCTACAAATCAACTTCTTTCAGAAGTAAAGAGGCTACAGCCCCCTGCCTTTCAACAAGCAGGGTTTCACAGACATTTTTAGGATGTGGGATAGTCACCTGCTGGGTAGGCTGAGAGCCTGTCTAGATCTTCCTATCAGCTCCTGCAGTTCTTTCTCAGCTCTCCATAGATAAAACTTTGGCTTTACTGAAGTCCATGGGAGTTATGCCATTCATTTCAGCAGGTCCAGGATTTCAGCTCATAAAGCCATAATTCATTTTAGGATATAAATCTCTTCTGGACAGTACCATGGCAAGATTAAAGTGTTGTTCTGTTTCCACAATGTTTGATCTGAGCTTTTCATTCTAGTTTGCAAGATCTAGGAAACAGTAGCTTTGAGAACATGTGTGGTAGAGCCAAACATCTGTCTCTATTACACTATTAAAAACCTATTTTCTTTGTGTGATTTAGTTTAGAAAAATATGAACCTCCTTTAGTCAGGTTTGGGCACTGAACTGATTTGAACTGTCAACAAGGTTTGCAAATATTTGGAGGTCAGTTCATTAACTTTCATATTTCATTTTGACGTGATATTTCCTGTATCTGTCCAGAAGCAGAGGCTCTGATATATTACATGAAACATGTCTTCCATGCCATTCTTGACCTCAGTAGGAAAGACTTCCAAAAGGATATGGTTCTTTGTCATGGTGTCTAGAGTGAGGAGGTTTATAGAGCATATTTTCAGAATACATCCACATCTCCACTTTCAGATACTGGCCATCTAAACCAAATCTCTACGCTTCTCAGGACTTCAGAAAGGACCACCTTTTTGTTTTAACTTTGGTGATGCTTGCCAGAGGCTGTGCAGGAACTAGAATTTTACTCTGAATTGAAAATATTGTTTCTTTTTGCCTGTGTCTCAGTGTAGCAGTACATAAGAAAATAATAATCTAAGAAGACAATCATTAAAAAAAAAAAAAAAAGGAATTAGCTGTTGTTGCTCAACATCTGTCGTGTCCTATGCCTGAGGTGGCTTGTTCAGGTCTTGACGGTGCTGATGAGATAGCACTTCTCAATTGGTTTTGAGTTGCAAATATTTGGATTTGGCTTCTACTGGCAATGGCTCCAAGGATAGGTGGGCAAAGAGCCTATAAATCCTTCAGAGTTCTTTGGAGCCAAGAGCCAATTTTTTCAACGGGCTTTGTGAGGAATATTATTTAGAGGACAGTGGGAGGCAGGAAGAGAAATGAGCAGTAGTAGCTCATTTCTACAGTAGTAGGTAGCTATTTCTTCTTAGAGGATAACTAGTGTGAACTTTATACAGTCATATCTGACGTCATCACCCCGACCCTTCTTTCAGTTATGTTTGCCATGCTGCTTGTTACTCACTTTCTTGAAAAGTTTTCCTGAAAAGTGGGTGGTTGTATTTTACTAACCTTTATTGGTTTTGACTAATTATTACATTCAACTGATAAATTATATTGACGCTTTTTCTTAGCATCACTTTTAAAATATCTAGACTGAAGGTGACTGGACAGGCAGGCAGCTTGACAGCTGATGGATAGTTTTTTGTGCAACAGGAAAGAACTTTAGACATATCAGTGATTCAAGTCATGAAGCTTTTATTTTTGGTGGGAGAGGGTCACCATTTACTGTTGCTTAGTGAATGGAAGGGTGTGGAGGTACTGAGAATCTTTATAAAGATTTTCTATGCATGTATAAAGAAAGCTGGTAACATTTCTATTGGTTCCTTTGAAAATCTCTAGGTTTTTAGCTGGTGGCCACTGTTCAGATACTTGTTTTTTCTTTAAAAAAGTTGGTGGAGCTCTCGCCAACTGCATCATGTTATTGCGGGTGAAATTTAAATTAGGAAGCTTGAAGATGAAAGACATCAGCATGTACAAAATGAACCTCAGAACAAATCTTTGAAAAATATGGTTGCAGATCCATTTCCCTGAAGGATTAACTAGTCAAAAACAAGGAACTGGAGAAAACATCAGTCCTGAAGTTTATTATTCCTGTAGCCTTTTCAGCTCATGGGCCAAATTCAACTACAGGCATAATGAAGGCAGTTAAAATCATCAGCTAAAATCGTCATTTGTTATTCTCAAAAAGAGATTTTGTTTTATAAAAGAGTAATCTGTAATAACAGGACATCAGGCAAGAGGTTGTCTTGTAGACAATCCTCTCCTGTGCGTGTACTGCTGTGCACTGCTGTGCTGCAGGCTTTTAGGCTCTGTTCTTTTGCTTAGATTGCCTGTTCCTGCTCTTTGGGATTCTGGTGCTATTTCCACTTGGGCTTCTTTCAGTCTTCCTAGTTCAGAGAGTGTCATTTCAGTTGCTAGGTGCTTGCACAATTAATAACCATATTGTGTATGATAATGCTGATGTGTGTTATTACACCT
>NW_010584696.1:123194-141078 GCF_000705375.1 Tinamus guttatus | reverse complement strand
TCGGCCGGGGCTGGGGGAGAGGCCGGGGCTGGGGCCCGGGAGCTCCTGCGGGGAGCGCGGCTCGGGGGCCTGGCCCGTTCCAAGTTGACTCCGCGCGTGAGGCCGTTCAGGGCCGGGTTAGCGCCTTCCAGCTGCTCTGCAGCCAGCGCTCTGCCTGCTCCTCCGTGCTCTCAAACGTTCCCGTGTGGGCAGGAACACGCAGGGCCGCAGAGCAGGAGCAGCCGCTGAACAGCGCGGGGCTGCGGGCTCGGGGACCCGGGCAGGTGCCGCGGGCGAGCGCCTGGCTGCAGCGGGCCCTGCTGCGCTGCGCTGGGGGCACCGGCGCGAAGCGGCACGGGAGAGCCGGCTTTAACACTCTGTACCTAAAGGGGCCGGTTAAAGTGCTTGTCTTAGCGCTTTCCTGAAAGGCACCTTGCAAAATACCTCTAGCTTCACAGCTGATGTGAGAATGCCTGTCAACCCTGACTGCTGAGCTGCCCTGTGTGTTACATGTTTGTTGTCAAATACTGTGCAGTATTACCTTCTTTGGTAGGAGCTGCTTTGTGCAACAGTAATTTGCTTGTATTGCTTTCTAATGAAGAACACTGGTATGTGTTAATACATGGCTTTCTTTAGGTGACTATTACATGGTTAAGAAACTTCTCGAGGAAAACAGTTCAGGTGAAATGAACATAAACTGTGTGGATGTGCTTGGAAGAAATGCAGTTACCATAACCATTGAGAATGAAAACTTGGACATACTGCAACTTCTCTTGGATTATGGCTGCCAGGTATGTAACAGAGATCATATATTATTGTAATTTTTCAGTGTAGTCATTAATCTGCATATGCTCCTTGTTATTTATGCTTTCTTTTAAACTCTCCAAATCTAGAGGGAAAAAAAAAAAGTTTGGCCCTAAAGGGACAGAATTTCTTATATTCACCTAGTAATCAAGAAGGTGTCTTCTTCTCACTAGCCTGCCTTTCTACTGCAATTTATTAGCATGGCAAATGTATGTTGACATTTTCAACAATGTTAACAGAACTCTGAATCTTATTTTAAATGTTATTCCTGTTGTTCCTGCAAAAAATTGTATGCATTATCTTCAAGCAAAAGAAGTAGCATCTAGTTAAATTTCCTAGTACTAAAGTGTTTAGAACACAGAGGTCTCTTTGGGTCTGGAGTTTAGGAGCTTTTAGAATGGAAGTTCAGTTAGAAAAATACATATCATCTTGGATGACTTTAAATTAAGGCAAAAGGATGTTTCTGTAGTGCAGAATTCATCTGGAATGTGTCAAAAATATCAAAGTTTGTTTTGAGCTATCAAGTAATTACAGAGTTGTGTATAACAGGTTGGAGGGGAGCTTAGGAGGTCACCTGGTCCAAATCCGTGCTCAAAACAACAGTATCTTTGCCATTAGATAAGGTTTCTCAGAATGTACGTAGCTCTGTGTGTATGTAGCATATGTGGCTTATTTGGCATAAGCTATTTATCAGTTATATAGATTTATGTGTGTGTGTGTGTGTATAAAAATCATATATGGGTTTCTAAGTTTCCTTTTGGTTACCTGAATTCATTAATTTCTGCCTACACTGTGTTTAGATATGCTTAAGTGTGGTGGAGCTTTGACTTAGGCTTACTTAGCTCAGTGTGAGTCTGTGTGTCCCTTGTTTTAACTTTCACTTTTTGCCTTGCAACTTGCTTCTAAAACATTTGTCAATTTTGCTTTAGTTCAGGACGGTTCAGGTAATGGCCCAGCTTTGTGTTGAACTGATTCTGAGCACTATGGCAGAGGCAGCTTCTTTGTCCAATGCTTGCATGGCAAAATGCAACATCTCTGCTACTTCTGGGAGAGTTGTAGTTAAAGGCACAAGGCAGTGAAGGCTGTCAGGGAAACTAGTATCTTTTATGGGGTTGTATAGTATCGGATGAGGAAAAAAATGAAGAGGATGCTTTTGGGTACCTGAACTCCTCCTTAGATCTCATTTTCAGTTCCAATAATTAAAATTGTGTGTATGTGTCTCTCTCTCTTATTTGAGTATAAATGTGGGTTTCCCAGCCAAACATTTCCCAGCCTGCCAGGTAACCTGTCCCCTATAACTTGATTTTTTGAAGGTCCTGCATCTTCTTTGCTTAAAAATATTTTCTACATTTTCTTATTCTCTTGTTCGTGCAATAAAAAAAAAGAAGTCAATAAATGCCAGGCTAGCTCTTGGAATGACCACCTGTACACGCAGTAATAGTACATAGCCTTGTTTTAAAAGGCTTTTCATAGAACCTTAAAAAAAAGAGAGAGAGAGAGAAGGGGGACAAGTTTGCAATTTGGCTTCAAATTAACTCTTTATGCCGTTTTAAAAATTGCTCTTTTCACATATAACCCATTTTCTTCCCTTAGTCATCAGATGCACTTTTGGTGGCTATTGATTCGGAAGTGGTGGGAGCTGTGGACATTCTACTTAATCACCGACCGAAAAGATCCTCAAGACCAACCATTGTAGTTGAGTGTTCTTGATTCTTGGGTTTTGGTCAGGGAATGGTTGATTATGTTGTTTTCAGGGTAAATATGCTATTTAAAACATCAACATTAAGTTCCACATCTCTAAGGAGCTTGGCATCAGATAATATTTTTATGGCTTCTTTTAGCTTAGAGGACAGAACACTTTATTTTACTGCCTGTATTCAGTAGCCTTATAAATATAAATGCTGAAGGTTAGCAGATACCTAATTAGTCTGGAAGACAAAAAAAAAAAGAGTGGCTATATCTTGAGTGTCTTTATTTTGAACAGTCAAGATAAATGTACTTGTAAACATTGTTACAAAACTGTATGAAATAAATTTAGTTACTTTCTACATTTTATTGCAGAAACTAATGGAACGCATTCAGAATCCAGAGTACTCAACAACCATGGATGTTGCACCAGTCATTTTAGCTGCTCATCGTAACAACTATGAAATTCTCACTATGCTGTTAAAACAGGATATATCATTACCCAAACCTCATGCTGTAGGCTGTGAATGCACACTCTGTACTGCAAAGAACAAAAAAGATAGTCTACGGCATTCCAGGTAAGACTTGCTAAATAATGACATTAATGAAATAAATCTTACCTTAATTTTCCAGTATTGCTCATGTGATGTTTATCAGTGGATCCTTTTAATATGTTGTAGCCTCTGTTGCAAGGGATGTATTTGTTCTTAGGAATGAGTTGTGCTTGGACATGCTGGTGAGAGATAGTGGCTTTTTTATTTCTTGTTATTTAATTCATTTAAGACCATTCACACATTCACACGTTCATTCAATTCATTTTAAGCTCTTTTTCCCCCTACTTCGAGAGCATATGAACTAAGCAAATTTTTTCTTATGATGATTAATGCTGCCTTTTTTGAGCTGGGGTGAGAATGTTCATAATTCTATGTCATGTATTCCCAAGAGTGTTTAGATTTATGTAGCGGGGGATGATCAGTGTAAACCGAAACCAGTATTTTTTCAATATTTTGGAAAACATAAGTCTTTACAGTAGAGATACAAATGAAGAATTTACTGCTTTGAAAATAAATCTGTATGTTGGAAGCAATATATTTGAAGACTGAATACAATTTAATATATATGAATTTTTGGTTTTCAGAAAAATCAGAACTTAGAGATAAATGGGCTGCAATTACAGTATTTCATTTGGAATTATTCCAGCATGTATCCAAATGATGAATCTAAAAAAGAAAGGGAATAAAAGGATCGCTGATACTGATATTAAGCTATTCTAGGCCAGATCCTGATACCTTGAATTATGTTTTAGTAAATCATAGACTTCAAACTGTACTGAATAGGATTCAAAACCCGTTTTAGGAAGTTTGTCTGCCTCTGGAGTGGGGACAGGAGTTTGACTAACTCACCTCAATAATGATCGAGAGCTTGGACCACTTAATTACTGTAAAGGATGGGGAACCCCCAAATTTTTGCTTATACTGATCTGCGTCCAGTAGCAGGGCTGAGCAGAGCATGAGAGTAACAGCTCTTTGCATAAAAATGGCTAGAGAGAGCTGCTGGCACAGATTGAGTTTGTTTTGAAGTGAGGAAGGTTTAGGATTAAGACTTTGGTTTTTATTTATATACACTGTGCCATAAGTACTACTGTGTAATGCTTTAAACTGTCAAGATTTTAGCAGTTTCCTTAACTGGTGACCTTCTGCTGATGTGCTGGTAACAGCTGAAAGAGCAGTAGGGAAAAGAAGAAAAGGCACCAGTTTGGCAGGCTCTGATACTCAAATAATGGGAATTCTAAGTATATGAAGGACGATGGAATTGGATTAAAAACAATTTCTGCCATTGTCATATGCACATATGTATGTTATGTACTTATAAGGACATTTAATACTTTTAGTTTCTAATTTTAAGAAACATCATTGTTCTTTCAAACTCCATTGTTTTGAATTGAAACTACTAATCAAAAGAAATCACTTCATGTGCTTGTTTTTTCTTTGGTCACAGGTTTCGTCTGGACATTTATCGGTGTCTGGCCAGTCCTGCTTTGATAATGTTGACAGAGGAGGATCCAATCCTGCGAGCTTTTGAACTTAGTGCAGACTTGAAGGAGTTAAGTCTTGTTGAGGTTGAATTCAGGTAGGATTTGAGTAAATCACAAAGCTACCGTAATACTTGCATGAAATGACATAAGTGGAAATGCGCGTGCATTAGAAAAGGTGTATTGTCAGTTTTTCATAACGAGGGGTTTTAAAGTAATACTTAAAACATCAGTATTTTGCAAGACTGAATTAAATATTTTTGGTGCAGACAGTCCAAAGTGATTAGTTTTCAAATTTCGGCTCTACTCTGGAAAAATAAGCAAGAGTAAAACTGTGGTTTTATTTCAGGATTATACAGCTTTTAATCATATGAGTATCTCATTAGAAGCATGTTTGCAATGTTTTTTCTTAAGGTAACATCAAGATGGAAGCATGTAACACTTAAGTAACACTATATTTCTTAATTTTGCTCTTAATAACATAGGAAAGCTGAACTGCATGTATTTGCCATTTCTGAAACTTAATAGCAACAAACTCTATTTTTCTGAGAACAAAAAAAATCTTCTATAAATAAAGATAGTGAAGAGTAGCTGATCATTTATCTTAAGTATATAACTGGCATAATTTGAGATATACCTTGTCATTGAAATAGATCGTTAGGAGAGACAAACATATCGTGATTTCTTTTCTTACATTTATCATATCGATAAATATTATTTAGTGAATAGACTTCAAATTTCAAGTGGCATGAATCAAAGGAAAATCCAAAACTTCTTATCCTATAAGTAGAAAACTAAGAAATTACTTATTTTGTGACTGCTGTGTTTTCTCATTTCCTGAAAATAACACTAAGTTTCAACTCTTCATGTGGTCCCCGAGAAAGAAATAAAAGCTAAGAATTAACTGTTTCTTAGCTTTTTATCTATCTAGTGGAGTTGTAAAGTGATCTAAAGTAATGTAATTGTTATGTAGAGAAAATTACACAGTGTTATCTTAAGAATACTTGAAATATTTGATTTTTTTTTCCTTTTGACTTACCATAACAATCTGTTTTGAACATAAATAGTTAATGAATTAGTCAAAACTGTTTTATCAGTGTGTTTTATCTGCTTTTTTTTTGTTTTGTTCCTCAGAAATGATTATGAGGAACTAGCCCAGCAGTGCAAAACCTTTGCTAAAGACTTGCTTGCACAGGCACGGAATTCACGGGAGCTGGAAGTTATTCTAAATCACACATCTAGTGATGAGCATGTAGACAAGCGAGGACTACTGGAAGAGAGGATGAATTTAAGTCGCTTAAAACTTGCAATCAAGTATAATCAAAAGGAGGTTTGTCTGCTGTAGTTTCATAGACTTCCCATATCATATTTCGCTTGTGATTCATTCATTTTCTGATTCTGCCTCGAGACATAGAAATGGAAATAAACTTAGAGTGATAGGGGAGAAGGTAATACAGAGAATATTTGCAGGTGAAACATTCAGTATCTTGCAGTACTATTTCTATATATTTTTCCTATGTTTCTTTAGAAGAACATGGTGATACACAGACTACTACTCCTTGCCACCAGCTCTAGTAGTAGTTATTGTGTATTCACAATTGTGTATTTTCCCTTAATAGGGAAATAGGGATCATTAGGTAGCACACAGGGTTTATCTTCTCATTTCTCATGAGCTCTTCAGCTTTGGTTCAACCCTGTCTGTGGTGTTCAGTAATTGTTAGACTTATACTGTATAACTAAGTAGGACCTCTGCTCTGGAATAATAGAGCCTCTGTATGCTGTGAGTATATAGGTGTTTGTGGGATTCTAATACAAGGGCCAGGAAGAAAGGTTTTTTCTTTCTCTCTCTCTCTCTCTCTCTTTTTTTTTTTTTTTTTACGTAATTGATAATGATAATATGCAAAATTGCAAGAAAAGCCCAAGATGTCTTATGTAAAGCTGTTTTTTCAGATTTAAATCTTCAGTAATTAATAAAATGAGAGTTTAGACTATAGTAAAAGAAGGTATGGCATAATTTTCTTCACCTTTTGTTGTTTACTCTTTCTTTATTTAGAAATTCAGGAAATTCTGGAAACTTTTCCTCATCTTAAACTTAACTATTAAAATGCTTAAAATGTGTTTAAAAGACACAAGCCTCTGTTACCAAGTACCTTAGATTAGCCTTACACAGTTCTGGTATGGATTAAATGAGCATACTGTTTTGTTTTGTTTTTAAGCAATAGTAGTTAGATGAGAGTAGAATTTGTCTTTGTTTAATGTGAAGAAAATAGTCTTTGAGGAATGTATTTCACTGCTGCCAAGTTTTGTGGCTGTTTCTCATGATGCTTTCTAAAGTTTGATAATATCAGAGTTGTTTTTGTCAGTTTTGAAATTAAATTATAAACTTTGCTGTAGGGTTAATATATTCTTTTTAATTATATGCAAATCAGCAACTATAGTTTGAAGCTACATAGTCTACATATTTTTCAGACCAGCTCTCTCCTGTTGTGGGGCTAGTTCAACATAGCTTGCTTTTTTTTAAAGTTACCCCTGCTTTACAGAGCCATAATGATTTTAAGTAGTACGTATAAAATTGCATGGTCATTTTGGTGTTACTATGGCATTGTGTTTACAATGTGGATAGTATCTTACAGTAATGATATCTTATTCGTCAGGACACAGGTAATGGAGGTGTCTTGGGGTGTAACATTATTTAAATACCGTAACCTGACAACCTTTGAAGCTCTAGTATATGTACTCCCTGTTTAGCTGCTGGCTTTAGAAGGAAATTAAAACAGTGGATGAGAGAGCATTAGTTCAACTTTAATGGTGTTCTCATTTCCACATTTTCAGTGGCTTTATGTAGTATGAAAATGAATCCCAAAGATAGTATTAGTAATCATTATTAAGAAACCTGTAGTTGATTTCTTTGTTGTTTCTTTCTCTCTCTCTATTTTTTTTCCCTTCTCCCAGTTTGTTGCTCAGTCTAACTGCCAGCAGTTTCTTAACACCGTGTGGTTTGGACAGATGGCAGGCTACCGGCGCAAGCACACCTGCAAGAAGATTTTGACTGTTTTGGCAGTTGGCGTTTTCTGGCCAGTCCTGTCGCTGTGTTACTTGTTAGCCCCTAAATCTCGAGTGGGTCGAATAATTCACACTCCTTTTATGAAGTTTATTATTCATGGGGCTTCATATTTCACATTTCTGTTACTGCTTAATTTGTACTCCCTGGTCTACAATGAGAATAAGAAGAATACAATGGGGCCAGCACTTGAAAGAATAGACTATCTTCTGATAATATGGCTAATTGGTAGGTATGATTTGGATAAAGTAGATTAAAATTTCTGGCATTGATGTAACAATAATGATTTGTATTCCAGCTTCATGAATTCAGCATGTTAATCGTTGCTCAACCAAGGTTCGTACTGTGGAGGGAAGTGTTACGGAAACAAAACACATTTTCAGTGAAGGAATGTGATATGTTACAACAGTTTCTAGTTATCAATGAAAGCAAAGCTTGAGAGAGGCAGAAGGTTACAGGATCTGACAGGAGGAACCAAATTTAACTTCAGAGAGACTGATAGCATTTGGATTGATGCCAGTGAGATTCAGTTGTGTAATGATTACTGTAAAAGCTATATATTTTCCTAGATTTAGGGGCATTTGAAAGTACTGACTTAGAAAGCACAAGTGGAAAGCAAATATGTGTTCCTCAAATTAACAGTTTTGTAACAAATATAAGCCTACAGTTAATTGATTTTCCTTCGTGCTAAACTTAGGAATAAAATTAATTTACATACCACCTTAGATTTTTAGATTATTTATGATGTAGCATTTTTAATTGTTTTAAGTCATTTTTTTTATGAAAACAACAACAAACACGAGAAGACATCTACCAGCAATCTAGCATTTTTTAAACATCTTACAGGTTCTCACATTTCTATATAAAAAAGATAATGGTCTCAGCCACTCGATTATTTATATGTCGACATAAAGAATTGTTCTAGAATTTAAGTATTCGTCACCAAATTACTCATTCGTAATTAGTTATGGTCTTCATTTAAGGATACAAGTGTATTAGAAATATTCATGTGTTTTACACAAGTTTTTTTGTTTGTTCTTTCTGAATTACGAGTTACTGGAGTAAACAGGCTGTTTACAGTCATAAATCAACGCCCACACTGCTTGGTTTTAATTTCAGTTTTAATTTGTTTTAATTTCAGTTCTAATAAATAGGACAAGAAGTTCCCTCATTCTTGTTTTAAAATATTGCCAGGAACAAGTCTCTCCCCTCTTTCCACCCCTTCCTTTTCATAATTTTTCCATTTCTATGTTATTGTTACTATTACCAGAATACCTAAAAGTATACATGTTAATTCTAGTTGATGCAGTAGAGGGAGCACAGGTATAATTTTTCCTTGTGAACTTTTGTATGAAATGAAAATTCATAAGGTCTTTTAGCCTGTGTTGGTTTTATTTAGATAAGAATTTGATAGAGGAATATATGAGAACTTTTCCTTAGTATAGTGCAAATAAATATGTGAGTTTAATAATGATATAGTTGTTCACTGTTTAGTAGTTAGCTGTTTAGTACTTTGTGTGGATGCTGAAAAGAAACACATGCAGGTCTTAAAAGTGAAGTCTTTAGTAGTGTATATCTGGAGGTATTAAACGCTCTTCGTCTTCAGATTTACTATCTAATCTTAGACATCTTTTAACTTGCTTTTTGAAACCAAGATTGCAATCATTCTTTCAAATCTAGTGTGGACAAAAGTCTGACATGAAGTGGTCTTGAAAATTTTAGTGAAAGGCTAGAAAGCACTTTAATTCCTTCATGTAATATTTTAAACTTTTTGAACCTGGATGATAAAAATGCCCTAGCAAAATAGGCAGCAAACTCATTTTTTCTAAATAACATAGCATTGCAGCATCTACTACTTATCCAGCTCCTTTTACTGTTTGTTTTGACAAATTCAGCTAAAATGCATGCTGATCTCATGAGAGGGGTACCTAGATTCAGGTTTCAAGAGATTTTGTGTGTAACCTGGAAAAAGAGAGATCTACATTCCTTTCTAACTCTGCACACTCTCTCTTTTTAACCCTCACAACATTGCAGCAAGACTGATTCAGCAGTCATGCATAAATACTTCTTTTTTCACTTTATTTTTCTTCTTACTAGACCAAAGTTGTAGTTAAAAACTACTAGACTCAGTCTAGCTTTCGGGACGTGGCAAATTCTCTAACAGTTACATAAATGCTGCTTTTCTTCCATTTCTAAATATAGTAGAATTCATTTAAGGTACTCAAAAATATTAAATAACTGATTATTCACAGAAATCAAAGGTGTCAGTGTATTTCATTTAAAGGTCCTTTCAAGTTATATAAAAACGTGAGTCTGTAACAGATATTCAGTTAGTAAAATTCTGCATTTCTCTGTCAGGCATTCTTAACAATAGTAAAAATCAATGAAAATGAAAATCCTTAATCTTTAAATGCTCATTGCTCTAGGTTAAATTTTTTTTTTTGAGTCTTAAGCCGTGGTATCTTTTCGTATAAGTTACTTGTTACTTGGTGTCATTACTGTAAGAAACATTTCTACTGAACATTTGGATCTTTCCAACCATAGTTACTAAGCTGTTTTCCCTCTTTGCTTTTACCTTTCCCTTCCCATGCTATTTTCCCATTCATTTTTCCTCATGCCATCTTTATTGGTTCCTTGCTGGAAAGAATGTTTAAAGAGGTTAAGCATCTTTTACATTATTACTAATGCTTTTCTCTTCCTTTTTCCCCCACCTGCAGGAATGGTGTGGTCAGATGTTAAGAGGCTCTGGTATGATGGTTTGGAAGACTTCTTAGAAGAGTCTCGTAATCAGCTTAGTTTTGTCATGAATTCCTTGTATTTGGCAACATTTGCTCTCAAAGTTGTTGCCCATAACAAGGTGAACACCCTTTTTTGATTAATCTGCTACTCTGGGACTGACTGGGCAAATACAGAAGTTGTTTCCTTTTCACAGAAAATGGAGGTTATAATTGAGGAAGAGACAGTGCTAGAAGGATTATAATTTGCTTTGGTACCGCTGTTCGCTGTTTTGCTTTGATAGCAAATATATGCATTTGATGAACTAGCTTTTTTTTTTTTTTTTTTTTTTTTTTTTTCTCCCTGTAACAGTAAATTTAGTAGGTTTCTGCAAAATATGTAAAGACACTTTAGGTACAGTAAGTTGTAGGGATGTGCACTGTGTTAGTAGTAGTTTACAGGGTGGATACAATTTGGGCATTCAGCTCGTGTCCTGTGTGCCATGTAGCTGTCTAGTTCCATGGTCCTGCTGCACTTAGGACCTGAAGGAGAAGCTGGCTGGGCGAACAGGATTTTGAGCTGCTTTGGGAGCTTTTTCCAGCTTCAAGCTATCTGGAAGATAAGGAAGAGGACAGTAATTCCTCGGGCTCTAACTACATGGATCTGCCCTGGTCAGCTTTGTTTTCAAGTCCAAGATGCAGCAGGACCAGGGCAGCTCCATGTAGTCAGGGCCCTCAGAGTTACTGCCCTTTTCCTTATCTTCCAAATGGCTTGGTTTGCATTTGGGGAAAGCTCCCAAAGCAGCTTGTATGATTTGGCATGTCAGCTAGCCCTCTGTGTGATCAAAACAATACAGAGATAGCCTCGGTATTTAGATTGCCTAACATTTGTTTGTTACAAAAATTTATTTAAGCTTTTGAAAGCTTTTCATGTGCTCCAACAGTGTTTTGTGTAGTAAGAAGACTTAATTCCAAGACCACAGAGGAGTATTGTATTTTCTCTGTGAAAAAACATATGTATTTGAAGATAATGTTTTGAAAATTATCCTTTCCTTTCTTTTGCTTGTGTTGTTAATGGTGCGACATATGGCAAGCTGCCAGATCTAAAGATGGATATTTGGGTAAAATCCAGGCCTGTGCAGTAGCAGCATCATTTTGTATTGCAAACTGTAAATTGATAACTGTCTGGCAGCAGGGAGGGAAAGAAACTAGTTCACGTCTTCCAAACATGGTATTTGACTCGCTTCTTCTGTCCTTATATTAGTGATGGAGAGGCTGGTAATATTTGGAAAGGAAAGCTCCATTTCTTGGAAAAAGGAGAGTATGACTGCTGGGCTGGGCTGCTTTCCCAGCCTTATGCTTTGGAATCTGCATGCCTGTAGTGGTAATCCCTTTGCTGTGACAAGAGCCTTTTGCTGCTGATTTAAGTCTTTATCCTTTTGAAGGTGAAGGATTTTTGTCCTATTTAACAAAGATGACTTTTTTTTCAGTTTTACATAACAAAATTTTTTATCCATTGTGGTTCTGTAGAAAGCCAAATAAAAATGTCCATTTAGCATATTGTTTCCACTTTAAAAATATTGAGGCTCTTAAAAATAAACGAAGAGTCTCTGTAGCAGCAAGAAATACTAGTGCTTTCTTTATCTATAAATCATATGTGTTAAAGTTCTTTTATGCTCCTACCTGTTCTGGAGGAAGGAATGGGAAGGGATCCATAAGTGCATTTATGTATTTATAATGTAAGTGATTTCACTTTGTACTTTTTAAATTCCAGTTCCATGATTATGCTGAAAGGAAGGACTGGGATGCATTTCACCCTACCCTAGTGGCAGAAGGTCTCTTCGCTTTCGCTAATGTTCTTAGTTATCTACGACTCTTCTTCATGTATACAACAAGCTCTATTCTGGGACCACTCCAGGTGAATATTGTTACTGCTTGAGGAAAATATTTAACTTGATCTTTAATTTGCAATCCAAAATTTGATTGATAATCCTTACAGACAACGATAGAAATCAGAAGTAGAAATTAGAAGTAATACTGCATAGATGTTTTCTTAATGCTGTAGAATACACTGATTTAGGAGGAGAAAGGTAAGATAAAGAATTGAAGACGTGTCAGCTCCCATTTTTTAAAGTGAGTTTTCTGTTTTATTTTTGCCCCTAATTATGCATCTACTTCCTTTGTTTTCATCTGAGGTTGTGTGTTTGTAGCTCAATATTTATACTACAGATGTGTCTGCAGGTGTGTGGTATTTTTCTGTTTGTGTTTTGGTTTTTGTTTTTTTCCCTTACCGGATAGCAATGGTGTCTAGTTAATATAGTTGATTGGCAACATCATTGTTATGATTACAGGTGTGTGATGAATGAGAAGATATGTGGGCTGAATGGAGTAGTCAGTCAGTGACTATGTTGGTGCAGCTTGCCTAATAGGTCAAATCAATACTGTGTCTTCCACTGAACAGAACTGGTTTTAAGAACCTCTCTCAAAAATGAACAGTTTGAAACGATCCTGCAAGGAACTTTGTGGTTACCAATCACAAAGGTAGAATAGATATTTTTTGTTGAGAGCAGTGTATTTTTAACTCTACCTCTGCAGCTGAAGTTACACTAACAGAGGTTTTGGAGTAAATAATTTTCGCTCAGATCACCAGGTCTTGCTTCAGGGAATAGCTGAGAACTTCCACATTGAAGGTTCAAGTCATTTTATTGAATTAGAGTACTTAATTTTGCTTTACAAATAATTATTATTTATAATATTTTTGTTAGATTTGGCATAGTATTTCTGTTATAAAATAAAGGGAAATATTTAGTTGCTATCTTCTTAGATCATGCTAAAAGGCACTTTAAATAGAATGTTCATAGGTTTTCTGTAGCAAATTTAACTGGAAAATGCCTGTATTTTTTCCTCTTTTTAATTCTTGCTCCTTTCCTATAGTTATGTAGTGACAACTAGAGAAAAGCTGTAATCTACTTGCATACTTAGAAAAAAATATTGAAATCTTGATGTTGCATTAGGCTTGTCCTACAAATTGAACATTAAAGTCTCTCACATATTCTAAAGAGGTTCACTGTTTAATGTGCTATTTATTTATGTACTAGATCTTTCACAGTTTTTTTTTTATTAGGAGGTTGTGTTATGAAATTTTCCAAGTAAATAAAAACAGTCAACAGTCACCCCATTCAGTGGCACACTGAAGCTTATGTTATTACTGTTGGCCAGTACAGCCTGTGCAACAACTCTTACAGTATTTTCTGAAAGTAGGTCACAAAGTTCAAATGGTGGTAATCAAATACGGCATGGCAACCCAGGAGGGTGGAGCCAGGCAGCTACTGCCTTTCTGGCTACTGGCTGCTATTTTTAAGAGTTCATTTATTTTACTGACTAATAAAACTTATTTTAATACAGTTTTTTAAGTGGACTATCATTTTTGAAAAGGATTTTTTAGCAGAAGGTAGAATGGTATTGCCCTAGGTTTGGTTTGACTGACTCATCCACTTTCAAGTGCTTTGAAATTCAAAATAGAAAGCAATACTATGACTATCTGAAGAACACAGCTGGTATTTGGGCTGTGTTATTGCACAGTATTCCAAACAAATTAACTGTGGGAGATTTGCATTTCTGGTGCGTATTGTTTTAACTACTTCTGTGTCTCTTGTCTGGGACCAGGAAACATTTAGTTTTCTAGAAGGCCAGAAGTTAGGAAATACTCTGATGGGGGCAGACGTGTGCTCTGGCCAAGCAGCAGTTACGGTGCAGCTCTGCCTGCGGTGGCTGATGCTCCTGGGAGCCCTTTCCCTGCGCAGCCGAGGAGTCAGAGGGAACCGGCCCCGCAGCAGGGCTGGGTGGCCCAGGGGGAGCAGGAGCTGGCGCTTCATCTCCCAGGAAATCGTCCTTGAAGAGCTGAGCAGTGATTCTGTTGCAGCCTGCTGTTTGGTGCATGGTGTGATTCATATGAGAACAGATTTCCATAATTATTGTAATTATGATACCAAATGCTTTATTTCCATGTCCGTATAAAGTGCGCTCTCACCTTTCTGTGATGGTGTTTGTGTTCAAATGCATATCATATATTGTTTTTATTTATTGATTTGGAAGCCCCTAATTACCTTCTGTAATAAACTACGATGAGAAAAATGTGCACATATCAGTTATGATTTATTAAAAATAAATCATTTTACATTAAAATTCCTAAATTACATAAGTTGGGAAATATCACTGAAATGTCAAATGTGAGGTATAAAGACACCTCCCAATATTGTGGTTGCCCTAGTATCTTACACATTAAACAAATACTTACAAACAAAAATAAATAGGTTTGGGGAGGAGCATGTTAAGAGGCTGAACAAAAAAAAAATTATATGTTTTTACTCAGACTGGGAATAAATCTATTTCACAGATCTCGATGGGCCAGATGCTGCAAGATTTTGGAAAATTTCTGGGCATGTTTCTTCTTGTTTTGTTCTCATTCACAATTGGGTTGACACAACTTTATGATAAAGGATTTACTGTAAATGAAGAAAAGGACTGTGCAGGAATTTTCTGTGAACAGCAGAGCAACGACACGTTCCATTCGTGAGTTTGGTATCTTTGAAGTATCCATATTATTCTGGACCTTACATTCCAATTTTATTTTATTCTGTTTCACTGAAATTTGATTCACGTTGAGTTCACATCTGATGTTTATTTTATCTAACGAGATTTTCTTCTTGTTTTATAGGTTTATTGGCACATGTTTTGCTCTGTTCTGGTATATATTCTCCCTGGCACATGTAGCAATCTTTGTCACACGCTTTAGCTATGGTGAAGAATTGCAGTCTTTTGTGGGTGCTGTAATTGTGGGTACCTACAACGTGGTGGTTGTGATAGTATTAACTAAACTCCTGGTGGCAATGCTTCATAAAAGTTTTCAACTGATTGCAGTAAGTAGTTTCCGACTAATTATGAATAAGTTCTAGCAGTAACTTGCATGTTGTACAATTTACCTATTACAATGGGTAGATTAATTCTGTGAACGAATGTCTAATAAGCATTTATCAGAGAGTTCTAACTCTCTGTTCACAATTCTCATCCTTGATGTGAAAATGTTGCACTTATTGCACTGAAATAAAAATAAGCTGGAGAAATTTTGCATGTTGAAAATGTGCAAGGCTTTGGCCTTTTGGGAACTGAAGACTTTCTTGCTACAGCAGCTGTTGAAGTCAAGATGCTATTTTTGACAGGGTGTGTGGTACTTCGTAACTTCAGGTATTTAATATCTACCCAAATAGCTGGCTTCACCTATTCAGCCTACTACCTGAGTAGCTGAATTTTAAATTTAAGCTAGATAACATAATGAATTGAATATTTATGTGTACTATGATTATTTAATAATTTTATGTATTAAAATGTTAAAATTATATATAATCAAAGTTAATCAGTTTTTAAGTTATGAGGAAAAAATGCAACTTTCTGAAATAGCCTTTAAATATTTTTTATGTTCTTTATTACTTTGCTTCTGATCTCTGTTAATGTTTCTGATACTTTAGAACCACGAAGACAAGGAGTGGAAGTTTGCTCGTGCTAAGCTTTGGCTTAGTTACTTTGATGACAAATGCACTCTACCTC
Organism: Tinamus guttatus; assembly: GCF_000705375.1. The sequence continues at coordinate 125,198 of NW_010584696.1, read as the reverse complement.
CACCTTTCAATGTCATCCCCTCTCCCAAGACTATTTGCTATCTTTTCAACAGCCTCAGTAAATGGATCTGCTCTCATACATCAAGTGGCAAAGTAAAACGTCAGAACAGCCTAAAGGTAAGAAATGATCTGGAAAGTTGGAGACACTGAAACTGGGAAGTGAATCAGTAAGTTGCTGCATGAAGGTGCCTGTCACATGGTGAGCACTACTAAAGTAAAATAGGAACTGTTGGATGATGTGTTGCATCCGAAATATAAATGAAAATAAATTTTACCTATTTATGTTTAAATAAGATTGTATTAACCTCCAGTTTGAGGCAATTTCAGTAACACTCCTGCCCTAGCAGTAGTCTGGAAACATGCTTTGACTTATGAAGAAAGTATTGAGCCCTCAAGGAAGTATGTGCTAATCTCAAAAAATGATGAGGTTAGTGTATGCTTTGGGAAGGTAATTGGTTTTAAGCTTATTACAGAGTTGTTGAAATAAGTAACCAACAAGGAATACTGGAACCTCTCATCTTGGGAAGGAGGGATTATTTTTCTTGAATAAACACTTTCATTGTACCCTGCAATTACGCATACTAATTTTGCATCTCCTTGCGGATAAAAATAGATTTTTAAAAAACTGTATTCAAAGACCTCATAGAATGTACACTTATAAATGAGCATTAAAGATTACAGAAGTCTTAATTGTTCATACAGTTATTAACCAAGCCTGCTAGATGAAAACTTTTTTGCTGGAACAGTAGATTATCATTTTATGTAAATTTGGCTGACAATTTATATGCTTTGTACACCTGCACAAGTCAGGATATATATATGCTTGTTGAAATTGTTTGTTTGCTCTATAACGGAACCATATTAGGGCTCAAACTTTTGCATAACAAATGTTTAATATTGTTTAAAGGAATGGAGAAATCTGAAGCAAAAGAGAGATGAGAATTATCAAAAGGTGATGTGTTGCTTAGTCCATCGTTATTTGACTTCCATGAGACAGAAGATGCAAAGTACAGATCAGGCGACTGTGGAAAACCTGAACGAACTGCGTCAAGACTTATCAAAGTTCCGAAATGAGATGAGAGACCTGCTTGGCTTTAGAACTTCTAAATATGCTATGTTTTACCCAAGAAATTAAGGCCTAACTTTTCAAATGAAAGGCGTCCATTTTTTGATGCCTGTAATTGGAAGTATTATCCTAATTCAGTTGCCAGACCAAACAGAAAAGTCTCCTAGTATTGCACAATATTGAACTTGAAACTGCATTTGCATGAGCTGCACCTAGATGCAGAAGTTGTGGAAAAAATGCAAAACCGGTAATAGTTTTTTTTAAACCTCTTAATCTTATTGTATATGTAAAATTTGTATATAGGAATTTTTTGATGTTCTTCAAGCTGTGGCTGTCAGGTGTCAAAGCTTCGTAACTAGCACAATATGATTATTTCTTCTATTTTTGCTGTTTGTTCCTTTTTGATACTTGTTTTTCAAGTTGTGGGAGAAGAAGCTTTTTAAACAAAAATCCAAACTACATTTATTTTTAATAGAAAAGTTGGGTAGAATAGTATAAAAGATGATTTCCAAAAAAGTTGGAAATTACTTTGGACTGTAGGTTACAGAGCACTTGAAGACTGTATTGCTCTGAAAGAGGCAGTTCTAGTGCCAAGTTTTGTACATTATGTTGACTGTATGCTAGCATATAGAAAACTAAATCATCAACACTCTTTGTATTCATAGAAAAGTTTAAATCATTTCCAGAGTATTCATGGTTAACATATAAGACAATCAATTCCTGCTTGGATTTTTCTTGCCTGGTGCCTCTGAAGTATGTTCTAATGTGCAGGTTAGGATTGGGAACAGAATTTTAAAACTAACCTGTGAACTTTCAATATGTTCTGTATCTTTTCGGATTTTTTTTTATGTGGATGATGAGTACTAATTACTTGAGTTAAATTAAAACCTATGTTTTAACAGAAATGAGGTGGACTGCATGAGTGCTGTTGTTTGCAAA
>NW_010584696.1:102224-123159 GCF_000705375.1 Tinamus guttatus | reverse complement strand
ACGTACGTTGTGTCTTGCTATAGCCTGATTTTACATGTCAGATTTTTAAACTTGTTTTTCTTCCTTTAACACTAATTATTACCTTTTTTTTTTCTTTTTGTTTTTCTTTTTTAAATCAGGACTGTTGTGAAAACACATGATTTAAAATTGCTGACAATGAGCAGTAAGGGCTTTGTGGATTTTCTGTGCTAGAGGGTCCTATATAGCTTTATATGCTTATATATAGTTCAAGTTGATCAATTGTAATTGAAAAATGTGATATTCCTGTATTTTTGACTACAAGATAATTATATTTATGAGAGCTAAAGGACTGACATGGCTTTACTGTGAAGGTGGTATTCTTCTAAAACAGTCTTATGTCCAGAAGGCGCAGGCAGCCATAATGGTCTTTGACTGTAGTAGATTTGGGGAGATTGATAGAGGGTGGAGGCTTAAATGAATGTTCACTTTTTTGAAGGAATCTTATAAAACACTTTCTTGTAAAGGTAATATATTTTCTGTACTATGTAATTATGCCTATCTGAGCTAGGGTTTAGTATTATGCTTCCAGAAGTCCTACAGTTGTAGAGGCATACTGAATAGTCTGTTGGTTTTTCCTGTGAATGAGTCTAACCAATTGTGTTCAAAGAGGATCATTGATTTTTTTTTTTTTTTTTTGGGGGGGGGCATTTGACAGGAGATCTCATGTTTGAATGCTACACCAACATAAAAACTGTGTTGTATATGTTATGTATTCCCAAGATTGGAAGCAAGCAAATAAAAGCTCTTTGAAAAAATGTAGTTGTGTTAAATATTAGTCATATTTGAAATGGAATCTCGGGTACTATACTGAAAATAATCTCTTATGTTAGGATAATAGGCGTAAGGAAGATTATGTTTTTGTATTTTTGTTTTACTCTTATGGAATAATTAATTTTAAGCTCATTTAAAGGGCATGATGCAGTGCCATGAAGCAATAGCTGGACAAGCTCTCAACAAGGTAACATGGGTACTAGGTGCAGCATATTAGTTCTTCTGCGAAGCTGGGTATGTTTTCTACATGACACAGTATGCTAATACAGCACAAAATCTGTTTCTATTCTTCCATCTTTGGTTATGGCCTTTTGATGTCAGAATAAGACATGAATAATTCAGAATAATACATGACTAGATGCAATACGCAGACCTGCAGAGATCTCTAACTGCCTCCAGTCTGTTCCTTCCTCAAAAATGCTTATTTTCTTCAATATCCACATATATGAATGCAATAAATTAGCCAGATATACTATTCATATGCTGCTTCCAGACTCAGCATTGCTCTTTTGTTCTTTTTTATAGTAGAAACAAAAATTTAAACTATATGCATATGTACTTTATTGCCACTGAATTAATTCCTATGTTTTTCCTTACTGTAGGGAACCTAATAATGACATTTTTCTAACTAGGATATAGAGAAAACCTTGTTGCTATAGTACAGTTGAGTCGAAGTATTTGAAGAGTAAATCCAGCTCCTGTTCACATTAATGATTCACTGACTTCAGTAGAAGTAAAATCACGCCTTTAATCAGCAAGGAAGTGTAGTGTCAATCACAGTAGGCAAGACCCAAAGCATCAAAAGCGTGTAAATGATCAAAACCGAGTTTCTATGTTTAGCCTGCCCCACTTCACACATAATGAATAACTAGTTGGTATATGATTTAATCTTAAAATATTTTATTAAGCACAGATAATAATGCTGGAATCCATATAATAAAACAACTTCCAAGGAAAAAGCCAAGTTAAAATGAGTTATATAAATATTGCACTTAAAATTCTTATTTTACACACTTATTTTACTCACATAACTCCTTAAATTGGACAATTATAAATTAATAGCTTCCAAGTAATTGGAATTGGGTATGTTTCATATCCAATGTCTGCAAATCTTCAAGATTCAGGGTCTGCTCTCATGAGAGGTGTATCCAATGGGAACACTTTGTGGCCGGGTATACGGAGGTGGGTGAGCGAGCATGGTCTTAGTGTTTACAGTCAGATGTATTTTCATGACTTTCATGACAAATAAGTGAAAATTCTTTTTCAAGAGAGGTGATAGAAGGCAGCTGCAGAGCTTAGTTTTAACATGTTTTGTTTTTCAAGGCATTCAAGATCTTTTGGTTCTTAGTCTTGAAACTCATGACAAAGCTGTTGGGCAAGACTTTCCCTCTGCCGTCTTCTTCTACCTGGCCCATGATGATGTAGTTTAAACCTACAAAGGAGGATATGACATGACAAAACAGAAGTCCTTGGTGGGATTTGGTAAGTACAGTTCTATTTCTGTGGTCTTTATTAATTTGTACTCTGTTACCTTTTTACATCTGTTCCTTCCTACCCAACACTTCCTTTGTTCACTTCTACCATTCCTCTTTTACAAGAAGATACATTTAGCTACTTTATGTGAGTAGATATTAAGTGTCTGTATAGCTACCTAAGTATGTATTACATAGTTAAGAGTAGTAGATATTAGTAAATATTGATTGTCAAATGAGCCTGAAAAACATTAGAAATACAGAATAAACACTGGATGAATTGATTAATACCTGGAGAGGAACATGTCATATTTTCTCATGTTCTCGGATGATAAGATAATGCACTTAATATTTTCGTTCACTTTTCCTTCCTCAAAGAAAACAGCAACTGGGCAAGCTAAGGCGAAAGAGGCACCAGGTTTTTATGGGGTAGATTGGCATAGTGAGCTAGGGTGGCAGTGATGCTAGTGGACAAGTTGTTTCAGACAGACGGAGAGGCCATCAGGAAAGGCAGCGATGGGACGTGGCCTTTAATGTGTGGTTAGCTCTAGCTTTCAGGCAATTGAAAAGCAAAATTTTAGGGTCTTCCAAAGGCCTGGAGGGTTGCAAGGAATCAGGCATGAAGACAGGGTTTTGTAGGGGAGTGAAGGAAAAGAAGCAGAAAGTTTAGATATTAAGTAATGGCAAGTAAATAATTCAAGAAGCGTTAGGAAGAGAAACAGCAGTGTGGTTTGGAGCCAGCAGTCTGCCTGGAAGGGAGATAGTGGGTTCCAGTAAGGATGTTGCTATGTTTCCCAGACAGATGCCTGGTTTCCAGAGAGTAAAAGGTAAAGGTAAAGATTTCTGACAAGGACTTTTCACTTTGGTACTGCTCACTTTTAATTTGTATGCTTAAATACCAGTGGTGTCCTGCATGTTGCATTTCTTCATAGGCTTGTTGAATAATCTTGTCTGCTCTTTGCTATGGGTCTATTTCTGTTCTTGTTCTTCCTGTTGTTTAGTCAGGAGACACAGAACTGATAAGTGTGTGTATATATATATATATATATATATATTTTACCCAGTTAAATCCATGAGACCTACGCTCTTTATTTCTTACTTGGAAATTATCTTGGTTGGTCTGTTCTGTAAAATATTGCTTGAGATAGCTGTACAAGTATTAGCCGTTAGCACATACAAAGTAAGTAGTATCTCTAAGTAGAGATGTAAATGTGTATGGAATAGAAGCAACAGGAAACTCTATTGATTTTTGTCATTTGCTGTGGCCCAGTGTTCTTTGAGGCTTAGCATGCTCATGTTTTTCCTTTCTAAATAACTATGCATTAAAAACTAGCTCCAAACTACACACATGTGCAAACAAAATCTGTGCTTCATTTGAGATCTAGACTTCGTATAATGTGAGTTTTATAAAATGTCTTTCAAACTCAGTTGATCTAAGTGAGTCTAGTCGTATAGAGATGAACATTAGAAAAGCAATATGAATCTGGATAACTTTTTTTATCTTAAAGTAATTGATTAGAACATTAGTAGTTGATTATAGCAATAGTTGATTGCAATTTTACTGATTTTTTTGTTTGTTTTTGTTTTTGTAATGGTCATATTTCTAAAAGCAGTTTTCAAAACTGTTGTCTTTTACAAAGAGGCAAGGCTGATATTTTTCTGTACTTACCTCTTCTGATCAGAGGACACTGCTTACATACAACAGTAATCTTGGCACTCATACTCTTTCCTGCTTGCTGAATTGCTAAATTTCCTTCCTTATATACGTTAATGATCGATATTGTTGCATGTAGACTGCCAGCCCTGGTCATTGTTGTAATTACAGTTCCAGTTATTACTAGAAGAAAATACATTTAATACATTTTAAATATATATGCTTATGAATATGTAAAACATAGGCACATGCTTTGTTTAGTCATTGGTCTTTTAGACTGAGAAAGTATGTTTGCTTTAGACATGCATGCAATATGTATATTCTCCAAGAATGTACCGAGTGATATACAGATACTCATGTCAGATCTGCATGTAGGATATAAAAAATACTGACTATATATTAATGAAACTTAAAACAACATTTGGTGAAATTACTGTGAGTCTAAACATGCAGTCTCGAGAGACTAATTGAAAAGAAATAAACTTTGCTGCTCTTACCAAAGTTGCTTGAACAGTAATTGCTTTCCAGAGTCCCACTCCTCCTACACTTTTGCTGGCACAGGGCAACTGTAGGTTTCAAAGCTTTGTAGGTTTGAAGAGTAAAAATCGAAATAAAGTTGAAATGACATTTGTTGAAACACCTAGCTAAGCAGTATGTTTAAAAAGGAGGAAAGGAGAGAAGAAAAAAAAAACAAAAACCACCCATGCACCTGATATGTAGCTTAACTAGATCTAGTATTGCAAGGGATGAACAACAAAGGCTGACAAATTCTGCCCTCCCTCCTTTCCTGTTATCACCTTTTCTTCATAATTCTCAGCTCCATTATCTGTTCTAGTGGATTTATATATTGGGATTTTGCAGAAAAGCAAAACTGTTTTAACAACTGTTTTAACAGTTAACTGTTGACAGTTAAACTGTCAAAACAGTTAAAACAAGTGTTTTAACTGTTGTTACTTATTGGCATAGAACCTGAACAGCACTTTTGCAGTAAATCTGCTACACAGGAACATTTCAGCTAGAGGAGGGAGAACTTTGATCTGAAATTACTGCACTGAACAGTTCTGATTTGTAAGAGAATAAACTAGGTTTGTTTGAACTGGGAATCTCTGCACGGGTTCTGATTCATCAGAAGTCGAGCCTAAGTGTACTGTGGAATTTTTCATGTATGACTATACTATGTGGAGCTGATCAGTTACTGATTTATTTCTGCTGCCTAACAGGTTTTCCTTTTGAGTACTTTCCCTCTGTTGTCCTCTCTGAGATACTTTGTTGTTGTTGTTGTGGTGGTGGTTCTAATATTGATAGTGTCACAATAATCGACCTGAAATTTATTATTAAAGTACATCTCTCTTGCTTGTATATCCCGCTCCACACACACATACATGAGCAAAACGCCAGGTAAAAGCCTGAATGCAAATCTTGCAGTATGAGACGTTTGGCAACCTGGATTTAGACCAAGTTTTGGAAGTAGTAACTTTGCTAGGAAGTGCTTTATAGTGAAGAGTAGCTCTACTACATATTACTAGAGTACCAGTTGCATCAGAATGATTTATATTTCATTATGATTTTGTTTTTACAAATGCTTATTTTCATCTATGTTAAATATATTTCATGATCAGTATTTAAGTACCACAGCTCTTGTTTTCCCGCTGACAGGTCATTCTTGCTGTAACATTTGATCTGTTTTAAGTACAAATCAGGTCATGTGTTGCACAAACATCATAAATAATTTGTTTCTGTGCTTATCTGTATCTTAAATCTCTCTCGTTCAGGTTATGGAAATCATAGGATTTATCCTGTCAGTATCTCACCCAGGAAGTAATTTTTGGAAGGGCCAAAAGAGAAATTCCTTCTGATCTTTCACATAACTTGTCTGATCTTAAATATTAAACAATTTATTTTTAGTATGACACATTTCTTTATAAATTCCAGTCCTTTATATTTTTTGGCTAAATATAATTTTGAGTGTCATGTTGACACGATGTTGACAGAATCTGAAGAGGGCTCAGGTGGCTCCCTTACCAATTTTGCTTCATCTTTACAACTAGATGAAGAAAAACATAGACAGATTTTTACATATTCACTTGTATATAACAAAATAGTTCCTCTAAAAATCAAAATAACCTTATTTTCCTGAAATACTTGGAGCAGCTTATACAAAAGATTTTTGCTCATCTATTGTGCTACTGAATTATCATGGTGAAAGATGTTTAGTAGTTAGCTAACTGCCAGAAAATGAGCAGAGGTAGGAAAATCCCTGTGGCTACAGTAACAGCTTTCTTTGCCTTTCCTACCAGTGACTGCTATAGTGAACTCCGGCCTGGAGAGCTTTGGGGTTTTTTTGTTTGTTTGTTTTGTTTTTCTTTTCATTTAATCATGTTAGGTAGATTCTCTCTGCTTCCTTTAGTACATTAATTTTCATTTATTCCAACATTTGGAATACTAACAAACTACATCCTATATATTTTTAAAATACAATTTGTATTCTTCTGTACCCCTCTTTCATTGCCTTGGAATAATTTATTTTTATGATATATGATATTAAGACAGTAAGACTTACTTGATGTAGCAGGAGGTGTTGTTGTAGTAGGTGGAACTGTGGTTGTGGGTAACTTTTTTGGTCTGAATTTATAATGGCCTATAAAACCATCAGCAGTTAAACTTAAATCTGACAAAAACTGAATGAGCAACTCATTTTTCTCAGATAGAATAGGCCTGGAACAGAAAAATAAAATATTTCTGTTGACTTTGACATTCAAAACAAAAGATATTAATATCAAAGCATAGAGATAGCTTCACCTTTAGTCTTAATGCATTATTTGCCCCTAGACTAATACCGCAATGCATGTTTGCAAGTGTACAGACACTAGCAGTGGCATTGGCAATGCTGTATGTGAATATTCTCCTGAGGAACTTGATCAGCATGGCAGTAAACATAATAGCATTCATGTGAGGGCAGGCAGAGATGCCATCTTTGGCGGCTGGATAATCTATTTGTATCAGTGGTGCTATTTGCAGTGGGGAAATGCATCAAAACCAAATACAGCTCAGCCATGTTCCTGTGCTGCCATGTCAGACACTGGTGTTCTGACTGTGAAACTCTGTTGAATCCTATAAACCCTGATTCCTGAAAGGTTATGTCACTATAAATATCTCTTTAATATTTCTTTGTGACTTCTGCAGAACTGTGGAATGGAAAGAGCTACTTAATGGGAAAATATCTTAAAAGAAATCCCTAATATGTAAAAGGTCTTTTAAACTTTTGTTACCTGAAAACATACCACATATTTGGAAGGTCTGGAGAAAATGAATTCAGTGTTCGATTCTGCAATTCTTTGACAAGAATAGTCACACAAAAAAAAACGGGGGGGATTTGGGGGTTGTTGCTATTTTTGAGGGTCCAGCTCAAGTTTTGTCAACTGAAGACAACAGGATATTTGTTACTAAGCCTTTAAAGAGCTAATGGTTATTTTGTTAAAATTTGAAATGCTGTAAAAAACTGTTCAGCGTATTAGTTCTCAGTTCATAAACTTTGTAGTACCTGGTATGACTTTAAGTGCCCTCTGGATACAGATGAAGTGCAAAGAATTCATACACGATGGTTTTATTGTTAGAAAAAATCTGTGGTATGCAAGTCTAGCAAACCAACACTACCTTGTTTTGAGTGTTTCACAGACCTTGTCTCAACATTCACCAACATCCATTCATCAATACGTCTTTTCCAAACAAAAGAGCAGTTTTGGGGAAGAGGAGGAGAGAGAAATAGAAGGAAAAGAATCATGGTAAGTAGAGGAGAGAAGATAAAGTGTAGTAGAAAAATGCATTTTCTTAAAATGACCCTCCTTCCCTTCTTGGAAATCCTGACAGAATTACTGAGCCTTGAACACATGTTCTTCAAGCACTTAATTGGACCTTTAAAATAAAACCTGTGATTACCTTCCATTTTTTTTGACTGGGTATTTCAGGAACCAATTTACTGTCATGATTATGAGTCCAACATAACCAAACGTAAATACATGATTATATGGAATTTTGTGCATTTACAGATGTTTCTCTAGTCACACAGATTATGCTATTTATGCTGCTCTTGGTTGCTGCTTGGGGACAACCAGTCCTTTTTTTTTTTCTTTTTTTACTCTGCCCTGGCCATCTAGAACCTGTCAGCCAAGACTCAAGCCCAGCACATTTCAGCAAGTGCTTACACAGCAAGGCTGGGTCTCAGCTGGAAAGAGGCAAATCCCATGCAGTTAAAGGCATCGGCCTCATTTGTAAAAGTTTTTATTAGCAGTTGCCTTCTGAGACCCAAAGGGAAGACAAGATCTTGTGCAGTTGTCCTCTTCCAAAGCTATTCAGCTCTAGTGGCTGGATGGGAGAGGAACAATGGGAAAGCAGAACCAAAAATAACCTGCTTCACCAAAAAAAAAAATTTTTGAATAATGCCTAATCTACTCTATAATCTACTACTGCCAGATCTGTTTATATAATTACAGTGCCACAGGCTGTCTCATTCCTGATTGAGTGCATTTAAGTAGAGAAGGCTTTTCATCAGAGTTGTAGAATTGGATGTTTCAAGTCTACAGTTGCATTTTTTCTGTAATGGAAGGCAGTGGCTGGGCAGAAAAGGTTTGTTTGTTTGTTTTTTTCTTGAAGAGATAATATCTTTTTTTTTCCAGTCCTTGATGTAAAGATAAATGACACTTCTACTCAGAATTAAGTAATACTGCTTGCTCATATCACAAATATATGATAGTTGGGAGTATGTGGCAAATTTATTTTTTGTTCAGACACAGATGATAATCTGTAGACATTGCTGTGATGGACTATTAAGGGAGTAGAAGATTGTGGTTAAACTGTGATCTAGTCACTATAATCAACTAATAGTACAGGGGGGGGAAATGGTATAGATTTTTTTTTAATGGCAACTCATTCATTAGGAAGTATTAAAACTCAATTACTAAATTAGTAGGGGCAGAAATACCTTCTGTCTCACTGCCTTGTTCTCGGGTTCATCCTAGGTAGTGGGGTTGTGCCACGAGTGTCCAGACGCTCTGTTGTTCGCTCCCACCCCGGCAGCAGGGGGTAGCGACGCTGCCGCGAGCCCGCGGCGCTCCCCAGCGCGCTCGGAAAGCAGCCCACGGGGGACAGGGCGGCCCACGTGGAAGGGATGGTGAGCGGCGGTGCAGGGAGCAGGCAGGGAACCAGCACCAGGAAGGTAGCTGAGGGGGAAACGGTGTCAAAGACGGTAAAGAATGAAGAGGCTAGAGAATGTGATCGGGTCCTTGTACTGTGGCATCTATATCACCTATTAGATCAACTATAGCAAGCAATGCTTGCGACTGCAGCATTAACACTAGTATTATTAAACTGTGCTGTCATGAGGCTTGAGGCACAAGATGGAAAAGAGCGTTGGTTGGAGCCAAGGCTAGTTAAGAAGGGAGGGAGAAAGGAAGGAAAACTTAAGGAGAAACAAGATGGTAAACAATTCCTAGACACTCAGTTGGAGGTAGAAAATGTCATATTTCGGAAGGGGCAAAAAAAAAGTTTTCAAAAGCCTAGTACAAAACTGTTAGCAAAATGACACACAGTTACTGCAGATTTCATAATCGAAGAAAGTTACTTACGCGGGTGGACTGTCTCCACAGTATTTACCAATTCTTTTAGCATCATTGATTTCTCCACCATTAAACACTGCGACATAGTCATATCTGCAGTAGTTGTCTCTTTCCACATCAAACTTCTCAAACTTTAACTCTATTAGCTGCAGGAAAAGCACAAGTGTCTCATCAAGGCTTCGATATGTACTTGTGCTGCGTGCATTGTAACCTTGTAAGTGGTAATTAAGAATTAGTACAACCCTGCTATTTCTAGTGCTAATGTTCTTTTTCTCTCCTGTGACTTGCATTTATAGGCATTTCTACTCATGAAAGAAAAGCAATGGACAGGGAAACATAAATGGACTTTACTACTCTGAAAGGAAGACCTGCAATATGATTCTATCAGTGTGTATAGCAAGGAAGGAAATCCCTTTATGACCCAATGCACAACTGAAACAGATAATATATACATTGAGGTTCTTTCTTTTACACAGAGCACAACAGTACAAAAGATCACCCTCCTATAAACAGTACAAGTGAGACCTGAATGACAACACTGAGTTATGTTGACTGTGGATGTGTAGGATTTTTCCTTAAATGCTTGTCTCAAGCAAAGATGCTATTAAATCTTTTAGGACTGTGTGAAGAAAGACAAGTTTACACATCACTGACACATTATGGTATAGTCTGACTTTGTTCTACCTGACTTTGTTCTACCTCCAAAACAAAGGAGAACTCAACACCTGATGTGTTAGTTTTGCCTGGAAGTACTTGTGTGCTACTCAAATGGGTGCATAATGCATCATTTTGTTTCTGATTAAGCATGAGCAATTTGGGGCGGGAGGAAGAGGAAAGTTACAGAACAGGGACTTGATTTCAGCGATGAGTACCTACCTTGTTTTAAAAACCTGTCATCATGATTAAAAGATGCAATATAAATGGAAGTAGTCATCTAAATAATAGGCTTGCTAACAAAAAAGATAATATAAGAAAGTAATGTAACTGGGAGCAGAAATGTGGAATATTCCATATGCAGGATAAGCAACAGAACATCATATCTATTTTTCTGTTGTTTATTAATGGACTTTGCACTAAAAAAAAATGACTCTTATGGCAGAATAGACTAATCTCAGCATGAATAGTACCTCCTCCATTTTCTGAAATAAAAGTAATTATTAATTTATATTTGGAAAAAAGGGTTTTTTGTTCTATTGCTCATATAAAGGAAGAGGAGACCTTTGCCCAAGTCTGGCACGATAAGAGTGAAGAGCTTTTCATGTGAATGTGGAGATGCTTGTTCACTACTTTGTCAGAACTTGCTATTGCCACTCTCAGAACTCTGCCTCATTTTTATGCAAACAACCGCTATTGTAGTATATGAAGAATATAAGTATTTGGACACAACTTACGCAACAAGATCTTTCAAAGCACAGAATAATGCCTTTATTTTTTTTTTATTTATTTATTTTTTTTTTGCTTATATAGCCTTGTCTTAAATCTTCTCTACAAGCCTGGGAAAAGTATTTGGGCTCATCTAGAGCTATTTGGAAAGAATCAAATTAAGCTGCAGTTAACAGGTAGGCTATTTTATAAGCCTTTTTTATATATATTTTTTAATTGCTGTCTATCTATAAAATTGTTAAATGGCCTGTATTTAGCTAGCAAGTAATGTGGATTAAAGATAAATACAGGAAAGACTAAAGTGACATATAGCTTCAGTTCAAGGAAGAAAATAGCTTGGTATATGGAAAAACATTGAGGAGCTGAAGTATATATGTTTATCTGGAAAAGCTATTTTATTTGAAAGATTATTGTCATGAGCAGAAGATTAAGCACTGAAATGTAGAGAAATTTAAAAAGTTTAACATGCTGAAGAAAACCAAACTACGTAACCTGCTTGAGGACGTAGAAAATCATTCCTTACTGGTATTCCAACTTTAAATTTCAGCCATATAATATTTTTGTGTTTTCAGTGCAATACAATCACGAGGCACTAGCAGGCCATTGATAATAAATAGTTTCTTGCAGATAATGACTCTTTTTGGAACACACTACGAAACACAACAAAGGCACAAAAAAGCTAGAAAATTACCTGATTCTTTGGGGCTATAATGTGCCAGGAGCATGTGACTCCTGCTGGATAATCTCGATCCGGCCAGTTGGGCGTTTGAAAGGACCCAGAAGGTTTCTCTAGTCGTCCCCCACAGTACTGATCACCTGAAAATAAAAATACACTATGCAGCCCAAAATACAGACGGAATGCTGAGGCCGTATCTTCCCCTACTGACCATCCGTCTCAACAAAGTGTTTTGTACGCAGGCTGTCTGCCTTGGAATTTATCCCCAGACTCCAGTTGCCCCAGTCTGCTTGAATACGAAGGACTTTATATATTTCCTGCACACTCTTGAAAAACCCCCGCTTAAGACAAAACAGCTTGATTGCTTTTGCTTCATCTTGGAAAAGAAATGTAATGATTGCTAATTAAGCCAACATAGCTCAAAAAATGTTTACTAATTACTACTGTGGAAGGTCCAGATAGTGGGATTTTTTTTTAACCTGTTAAGTTTTTCTTAAACAACTATCATTATTTACATTTAATAATTAACTTAGTCCAAGACTGCAAGATGTTCCTAGTTTTCAGTTTCTGTGAGTAAATGGAGCACAGAAGAAAGGTTTGTGGCTTGTGGAAGGAACTGCTCTTCTTGGAAAGCAAGAAGTCATCTGGAAACAAATTCCAGCAATTTTTTTAATGTCAGCCCAGGCTACATATGTCCTTTTCCTAGTCCCAAATTACAAATCTACATCACATATATAATCCTTGTTTATAATATGACTGTAAAACCTCTTTATTATGGTAACTTTATCAGCTCGCAGTCGTCTAATACGTCTTTCAAAAAGTTATCAAATCACTGATATAAGTGGAAAGACTAATAAATTATTTAACGTCTGGACCTGTCTAGTCCGGTATCATGCTCATAGCGAAAACACTGGAAAAAGTGAATTAGCAGGGAAAGAACCTAGTGATATGACCCTGCCACCATCTCCCAGGCTGTAGAAGTTCATGGATTTTGGGAATGAAAGCTGATGCCTTTGTGCTTGATAATCCCTAATAGATGTTTCTTTCATACGTTTTTCTAATTATTTTTAAACCAATGTAGAAATTCACAATCTATGATGTTCCATAGCACAGCACTCCCCAGCTTAACAGGCTCACTGAGGAAAAACCACCATCTAATTTCCTTTGCAGCCATGTTCTCCTCTGGTTTCTTTACTAGAAGAGACAGTGACTGTCAGCTCTCCATTCATTTTCTTGTGATTGTGGAGTCTTCTCCTATATATTTCTTGATTTTTCTCTTTTTCCAGCATGAAGAAGTCCATCTGTTCTTTAGCCAGATGTACCTTAATTTTCTTTCTATTTGTTGTCTCTGGTTGCTTTTGCTGGTTTTATTATTTCCTGTTTTGAGATGGGAGACCAGAATGACACCCCATTTCAAGATGTAGATGCATTATGGATTTACAGTGGCACAATAATCTTTCTTTTTTTTGGTGTTTATTCCTTTTTTTTTTTTTTTTTAAAGGCAAGCTAAGCAAGCTTCCATTGGCATTTTAACTTCTAATGAGCACTGGATTGATGTTTTTATTAACTATTGTTTTCCTAAACTATTTTAATCCTTAGATCTTATTCCTAATTGGTAATAGTGAATTCAGAGCCTGCTGTAGTGGATGCGAAGTTAGGGTGTTTTTCTCCCTGTTTGCAATATTCATCCACATGGAATTCCATCTGCCATTTTATTGATTAGTTATTACCATACTGCTACTAGTTGGGATCCTTCTGCAACTCTTACAGCAAGCAGTTAGCTTTCCTCTTTACAACTTTGATTAACTGCATATTATCAGCAAATGCTTTTCCTTTGCTATTCTAGATAATTAATGAATATTTTGAGGAGCACAATTTCCAATACCTCTGTATCGCAAAATCTATTCATGTAGCTCTCCACAGAGCTGTGCAGTTATGTTTATCTTCTGTACCTATGTAATTGTCTGATACCTCTTTCATGGGGTTCTGCTGCAGAAAACTTGGCAATGAATCCACTTCCAGCAGTATTAGCATCTGAAGTCATCTGCACCAGCATTTTGTTGCTGTTGGATACAAGGGCGCCCGGCTTCACGGTGCCGCAGAACCTGCCGATGCGCTGCCCGTTGGCGTGCCCGTTGTACACGTCCACAAAATCGTATCGGCACAAGTTGTCACTTTCCAGGTCCAGGTACCTAAAAGACAGAACCACCACCTTGCCTTCTGGGACCTGCAGAGGGAGACAGAGAGTGAGACGTATGTTAAAGCGTGACTGTCACCACGCATCTATCTGACCCAGCTACTTGTGCGTGTATTTTCCTGTCCTTCACCTCTTGTCAGTTAAGTTCTGTTTGCAACTGTACTCCAGGCAGAGTGTTTTTTGAAATCATATCGAGCCAATCATAAAAATAAGCTCTGGCCCATTCTGCTGCCAGTATCTTCTTCCGCGGTGCCCTCTGTGCAGACTGACACAGTTGGTGAGTACGCGCTCGCGTCCCAGCTGAGCTTGGCACTCTCCTCCAGCACATACTGCCCTGGCAGCACCCGCTCAGCCACACAGCTCCCTGTCACAGTGCGAGCTCCGCAGAGCCAAATTAGTTGGATTTGCCTAAGCAATTTTGAATTTAGACCAAGAAATTGCCCCTCTTATCTTGCTCAGTTGTGTCATGTGGTAACACCATTTGAAGGATTTATTTACTGACACACAGTGAACACTTATAAATAACACCGAAAGCTTCATGGCTAGTGTTCAACTTAGAATTCAGCTATTGGAGAGAGGGCACTTAGCTTGAAAGTGCAGTGAAACAGTAATATTTGAAAGAATATCTAAAACTATAAATAGTGATTCATTTATTAAATACTAGTTTGAGATGAACTAGAACTAAACAGTTCCCATATGTAACTGTCAAACAGTATTTGAATTTTGTGACTTAGTAATTTAAAATGCTGTGTCACCTCTACAGCATCCTAAAGCTTGGTCTTGTACCCTGCAGAAGAGGATGGTATAGGCAGCCTGCAGCAGGACAGACTTTGACATGGGCTGCTCAGGTCCTTTATTTCATGCACTGCCCTTTATCTTGCTATGCAGAACATACTTTCAAAAGGCTCCCCTTCGTCCTTGTTCGGATTTCTCTCTAAAATGCAACTGCCTCTCCTGTGCTGATGTGTCCTGTTCAAACCACAAAAATCCTCTCTTCTCACCCAGAAATTCCAAAGCACAGTGACTGCTTTAGAAATTCTAAAGCTAGAAGTTAGAGGTAGCTCTCGTGATATTGCAGTGAGAAGGCCCTGTAGCTGGTATAAAAAATTAACCCAATGGTCTGTTTAGGCAGGGTAAGATGCCACAGACACGTGCACGTACCCTTTGTGAAAGCAATGCGATTCCGTGAATCACTGCTCCATAACTAAGTCTCTTATTGCAGTCACTTGTCTTTTGGTCTGAATCACTAACAGACATTAAGGCATGGCTATTTTAACAGAAAAGGAGTTAAGAGAAAAGTGGTATTCATGTCAGAATGAATGACCTGACAAACACTATGTGACCTGACAGATTAAAATTCCAAAATGATGGCTGTAATGTTAGTCACAAAAAAGCCACAGTTAGTTTTTTTTTTTTTTTTTTTTCCAAAAAAGGAAAAAGCCTCTAAAAAAAAAAAAAAAAAAAAAAAAAAAGCTCTTTTGAGTCAAGTCACTTATTTGTACATTTGAACAACACCTAGTACAACAGTATCTAAATGAGGACACCTTAATAGGTTATCATGCTTTAATGATTTAATATCAGCAGAGCAGTTATGCCCAAAGTTTAGATTATCCAACATCATCCATTGCAAAGAATGTTTTCAGCATCCTGCAGCCTTTCTGCAATTTACCCATCTGAAACAGTTCTCCCTTTTCCATCTACTGTTTTTGAAAGTTCAGCCAAAAAAGAATGCTCTATCACAATAAATTAAATATGAAATCATAGAATCATTATGGTTGGAAAAGACCTTTAAGGTTGAGTCCAACCATAAACACTTCAACACCATGCCTACCAAACCATCTCCCTAAGCATATAAGCAGTTCTGTCTCTGTTAGTGCTTATGATATTTCCTCTATTTTTTCAGGTTCAGCTGCTGCTTTGAAGACACTTGGTCCCTCATGGGGGCTGGAGAAGGAGGCTGCAGTATGAGAGCGGCTGCTTCTGGGGTGAGAAGCAGCTTTTGGCTGTCCCTGTGAACATGACTCCAGTCCAGCCACATTGGTGTCCCTCATGGAGGCCCATGGTGCTCAGTGATACCTTATCCTGCTCCCCAAGGCAGCACGGATCTGCCCTGGCTTTGGGACACTCAGTCCTGCTTCAGGCTGCCACAAGCAGCCGGGAACTCAGTGTGAGACTGGCCCACGCTCTATCGTGTCCAGAGGGAGCGATGGCAAATCAGCGACTCCAAATTGCCAGGCAATTGTTAAAGATTCAGCTTTCCCATTTCTTGGTAAGTGAAATCCTAGGCAGAGCTGTATGCTTCCTTTTCCTCTCCTCAGCACGTTATACTATATTACATTATTTAACTATCTTTTATATCTCTTTTTAATCTCTAGCTTCAGATTAGTTGGTCAAGACTGTTCTCTATAAATATCCTTAGTTTTCCTTCATGGCATTTTGTGAGGAAACACTGAGAAAAAAGTTTGCTGTGTGTTCATGGATGTTGAGTGAAGAGCTTCCTCCCGACCTCAGTCAGCAGCATCCAACGTGCCCAGACACACATGAGGCGGCGGCGGAAGTCGCATGCGAACATGCAGACCATGTCCCACAGTCACAGGTACATCTTACTGTCACTGTTTTCTTAAAAGATGTCATTATTTAGTAAATAATATATGTAATTCCTCACCAAAAGAGTAGAAGTGCTCCACCTTATTAAATCAATTAAAAGCTTGCAGTCCCGCGGGGTCACACGCAAGCGCCGGCAGCAGAGGTGACCACTCTGTCAGGGGGTGCCCTGGTTTGCAGCTGCTCCCAGGGATCCCATCCCACGAGCACGCGCCTCTGGCAAATGCACCTCGCTTCCACCATGGTCATTCCTTTTTTTTTTTTTTTTTTTTTTTTAATCTGGAAAACTGATGTGTTAGAAGCTTCCAGGGTTTATCTGCAAACATTTAAAACATTGTTCCATGAGAAGCACAGGGGAGAAAGCAAAGGCCGGCATGACTCAGTTTTGTTTACCCTGGGCCGTATCCGAGCCTGATGCAGTAAGGAGATGTGATACCTCAGAGGAGGAATTGGAAGAAGTTGTAGCTCTGTTCTGAAGAAATGAAAAGAGGAGGGAGTCAAAGGAAGAATATGCGATGCCTCCCCTGCAGGGTGTGCCTTATTTTCCTGTTCTATCCCTGCAGCTGGCATCCTGCACAGAAGGAGCCTTCTTAGCTTCTGCCCCTCCTGGCCACTCCAGGAGTGACTGACCAGCGCTTGTACTTTGTTGCCCTGTTCCTTCTTGCTTTGGCTCTATCTGCTTGATGCTGAGCGTCTGTGAAAGATATCACTTCTTTTCAAGAATTTGTATTATTTCCATTGGCAGCTAAAGAGAAATAGAGTCCACAAATATTTTGGAGAGTTGTTCTTGAATGTAATTCCCTAAAATATCCATTTAGATTATTATCTTTTTAGAAAGGCCATGCTTTAACTCATGACAAAATAAGGTTCTGATATATTTTTCTGTTATCATTCATAGCAGATGTTTTATGTAATATTAATCACAATGTAGTTATGTTTGAAGTACTGAAGTGTTGCTTAGAGTCTGACTCAAAATGAAGGTCCCCTTTCAGATTCTGGAGAGGATTCCCAAGTGGTCACATTTTTCCAAACTGTTTGAGTGTTTGCTTGGAAAAGAGTATTTTGATGGGGAAAGCCCCTGAAACACATTTTTTTGTTTTGTTTCATTTTTTGAGAGAGAGAGAAAAAAGGCTATTTTTTAAACCTATATTCTAAATTTTTAATACTAAAATGCTGATTCTATTTTTTTCCCATAACAGTCCTAGGTAGACTTGAGAAATATACCACCTACCTGCAAGCTGAACATATTTATTCTCTCTACTGAGAATAAATGTGAAAGATATTTGGAGTTATACCCTGGGAAGAAACACAGTTCCTGCCTCTCCTCTTGTCCCCTAGCTCCATCCTCTCCAGCCATAAAAGAACCATTTTTTAAATTCATACCAGCTTGCTTTCCCTGGTGAAGGCACCAGCTCATGTTCAGCTTTTCTGTCCTTGCAGCTGTGGGTAAAGAATTGTGCTTTACTGGAAGGGCAGTTTCACAACTATGTGGGGAAATGAATGCTTAAAATTTTGAAAAAATTATTTAAAATATTTCACTCCCCCAGGGCAGATTCCCAACTCCACTGACAATTTTTAAACCCTGCTTATTGTCAGCAAACCTGCCGGAATGCAGCTCTTGAACCTACAAAAAAAAAATAACCTTACATAACTCTGACAGTCTTCAGGATTATTTTTGCACATAAAGTATGTTAGACTTTTATGAGAACTACACAGTTTGCCAGGAAAACACTCTGCAGTAATCCAGCTTCTTGGACTATTTGACACATTTATGTGAGGTGGTGACCAAGAAGGATTATAGAGTATTAAAAGTAAATGTATGTGATATATTTTAGATAAAGCTATATACATTACTATAGGAAAGGAAATAGCTGTACAAATGACTTCTTAGGAAAGCCAACTTAAAGCTTCTGGGTTGTCTGCCAAGGTTGTAATATAACCACAAGCATGTGCTGAACACTTCTTAGAGCTCTCAGAATAGAGGAGCTGTTTTCTTTAGCCAGCTGAAAAAGTCCCAGTCTCTTGAAATAACAGAACCATAATTGAGTTAGAGAGACTCTTCTAGCTGGAGCAAACCAATTGGGAAGGTTTCAGCTGATACTCGAGTGCTGCTTTGCTTTATCTGTACTACCCATAATGTTTTCTAAAGACATTTTTATTTCAAAGAACTATTTTGCAGTCACTCTGCCTCAATATGAATTTCTCCTGTAGATAACAAGATACTCTAATTTAAAAAACAACAGCTTCATGCTTCTTATGGGCCAAAAAGAAAATGAATCAACATCTCTTGCAGCCTTGTAAACCTGTCAGACCATGTGTTAGGCTGAGCATATTAAGCAACACCCCTTGCCTAAAATTGACAGGCAGGAAATCTCAGTCACCTTCTAAGATCTGATGCTGAATGTGGATGCCAAACATAAGGCATATTTTTTCATGGCACCTAACTCTGTTTCTTACTTTAAGGCTACTGCGAGCAATACTGATCCCTATCTCAGTATCTGATCACAGGGTTTTGTTGCTCAAATTGAGGCTAGTGAGCACACATGAGCTTCAAACCACAGGTTGAGACTTGCAAGGTTTGATAGTCCTGCCCTGCTTCCCCAAATCCTTCCTGCACATCAAAAAGACATAGGACTTCTCCACAACCTTGGGGAAGAAAACATCGGCTTACCCTAGTGACCAGGAGTGTAGACTGGGGGCTGAATGAGGCGGGGGCACAAGAAGCCCTGCACTGTCACCGAGCATGCAGCCCTCCCCTGGCTTTGGGCACCCTAGGGGGAATGGATCCATCAGCCTTAAGGCCAGGAGTAAAGAGCAGGAAAGCAGGAGTGAGGGTGACCATGGAATGCCCGAAGGCCTTGAGTTTCTGCATTGGCCACAGATGCAGGCACAGCTGCTGCGGCTCTGTGGGAAGGCTTCCCACAGCGATGCCAGGCTAAGTGGGATGCTTGCATCTCGTTGCTGACCGCAGCATTAGCTCTGCAATGAAAATGCTGGCTCTATGGCCACTCTATGGCTGCTTAAACACAGCCAGTTGTCCTCTTCCTGCTCCCCTCCAAATACAAGGCGGAGGGCAGACCAGTAGGATGTTTCCGTGCATGCTTCCATCTATAACCAGTTTTTGTAATGGTAAAAACTTTATACTATTATAACCAAAATGATTATTTCTTTCCAGATTCAGTTTTGAGCTTCTGAAGATCTAATGCCAGTTTGAGCCAGTAAACTAACTTTGTTGTTTTTCTTTTGGTTTAAGGCACACTCATATTATTCCAAATGGAAGTGGTGTCTGCTCTTCAGACTGCCAGATGAGCCAGCAGTAGCTGCTGCCACCTCAGCCTCTTCATGCTCTGAGGTAAGCAAAGCACATGCTTCGTTTTGTGTTGTGCTCTCCTGGTAAAGTCACTCACAGGCAGCCTCTAATCTGCCCTCATGGTAACACAACATAAAGGCACAGAAAGAAACTGTTGCAGCTTCCCTGGCATCTGTCAAACAACCCAAGTGACATCTCATTTGGCATGAGAGTCACTGTAACACAGCGCTGCAAACAGATCAATGTCCCCCAGTTGTGCTGCTGATCTCTACCCTGTGACATCTTCTTCTACTGCCACCACCTATTCTGTGCTGCAGTCTTTGAAATGACGGTTGCCTTTCATGATCACTGCTACATACAGACTAATTTATTTTCTACTTTCTTTCTTTGATGTTCTGTAAAGCCCATATTCTGGGACTGAAAGTCGCTCAATCTCCTATTGAATTGTGCCATTTTGGAAGATAATTTGGAGGCTGCTCTGTAAGATTTAACTTGTGCTGATGTGAGAACAAGTAAAATTAGTAATTAAACCCTTTCCCTGAGGCTGGAGATGACAATACTTCTGCCGCTGATGATGTTAGTCCTAGTTGTTTAATGGAGTGTCTGCTTGCTCACTCCTGCTGTTGGTGGCTACAACTCTCTGCTCTACAGACCCATTTCAGCATTGAAGTAGCATACAGTATATGTAAGGTCATTTATAGAAGTAGCGACACTTTCCTGTTGCTTTGTTACCTTGCTGCAGGACCTACACCAGGTGCACTGGCAAAGTAATACACACTATATTAATACACTCAAAGCATTTATTGAATTTCTCTTTTTGTTTGCACCCATCTGCTTTCCCATATAAAACCCAGGCATTAACAAGATGTAGCTCTTTATCGCCTCCAGTACTCATTTGTGATATTAAAAATTCTTACTGTGATTTTCCAGGTGCATTTGCTGTTCGGAGGGTAGACTCCAGGAAATCCTTCACTTCCAATAAACCCCGACTCTCCAGATACAACTCCTCCACATGCAAAGGAAGGTCTGGGAATAGCAGGAAAAAAAAAAGTGTTTAATTTTTAAATACATCACCTTTAGTCTTTGAGTGACAGCAAGGAGGCAGTGGCTCCTTGCTGCACTTAAAGTGCGGCTGATTGCAAACCAATGTCCCGTTACCGAGTTAATGCCAGTGCTGGTGCAAATCGTGCCGTTTAACGCACCGAGCTGCTGGCTCCAGGCTCACGCGGGCCGCC
>NW_010584696.1:77460-101843 GCF_000705375.1 Tinamus guttatus | reverse complement strand
CGCGGGCACGGGCGGCACTGGGGGCGAGCGGGGTGGGCTCAGGGAAGCGGCGAGGGATTGAGCGCGCGATCTTGTTGTGCGAGGAAAGGTGCCGTTTGAGAACGTCTTTACTGAAACCACGTTGTTAGAGCTGCTGGGTGGTGATGTCCCTTGCCATGTCCCTAAATAATTATTTATTTCTCTCCAGTCATTTCAAGACAAACCTGGCTCTCCTCTGCGCTAGCCGCTGCCTACCAGGTAGCCCGAGGAGCCTGGGTCTGGGCAGGGAAACTTACTCTGCCCTGCAGTGCTGCCAAGATGGGGAAATGACCTGAAATTCATTGGAAGAGCTTCAGTAGCTGTGAGTAAGGCAGGATGTCAACCTGGGTCCTTACTGCAACGTTCTCTGCTAAGCACTTGACCTTGCTCTTCTTGCAGAGTGCACTGCATGCAGTCCCACTGCCCCGAGGGCTCTGCTGAGCAGTGCAGGGGCTGCCGGGGGTGGGTCCTGGGGACAGGTAGTGATGGTGACTTGGTCTGAGCACAGAAGGAGGGAAGAGCTGCAGCTGTGCTTTGATCTGACTGGAAGGGGAAGATTAGGGAAATAGGGCTGAAAAGGAGAAAATGCCTTAGTCTGTGACCAGCGGGTTACCTGGTTAGCAGCCAAAAGGTTAGCAACCACCACTATGTATATTGATTTTAGTTTGGGAGGCAATTTAATGCTCATAAAAATGCTAGCTGTGGAAGTCAGTATGCACTGTGGAGAGTTGTGTAATCTTCACAGGGTGGACACACACCCTCCCTGCTGCTCCTCTCCTGTTGCCAACATTGCTGAAGCCTAGAGAAGACCCGCTGTTTGGAAAGGAGAAAGGTTTTTGGTCCTTAGAGCAGCTGCATAGCTGGCCGCAGAGCGAGGCTGCTGCTGAAGGCTGCTAGTTCACTAGTTACAATGGTGTTTTCTGCACGTGTTTTGAGTTATGTTTTCAAGGACCTGTGTTAACATGTGGTTGCTGCAGGATCAACCCACTCTAGAATTGGTTTTGAACATTAGCTGTTCAAATAGGTAACATGATAACAACTTCTTCCTTAGCACCGAAGACGGCCTCCAGATCTGTCTGGGGAAATTGAGACTTAGGGGCTGAAGAGCCAGCGCAGGCCCCAACAGGGGGGCTCAGGAGGACCCGCTGCGGGTGCCTCGCCGTCCCCTGCTCCTCCTCGCCCGGCAGGCGTGGGAACAACCACAGCCCCACGCGCTGGCACTGGCCATCCTGGAGCACGCGCTAAATTATAGACTGCAACAAAGCCCTCGCTCTAAATAAAACTGCATTTACTGAATGTAAATGATGTTGCTACAAACAATTCATCCATGAACTAAACCAGAGACGTCTGGCTGGCTTCCATCGATGGCTGCTGAAGGGATGGAAAAGTAAAAGGTCAGTAAGCAGCTACCTATAAATAAAAGTGTTAGTATTGACATTAATCTTAAACTAAATTAATATCTATTGGGAACACATGAATGGGAATGACCTTTATTCCTCATCGAGCCCAGTTGCCTGCTGCTGCGGGCAACCAGATCAAATAAACCCTTTTATAAACTGGCAGTGCTTAGTTTCTCAAGTCAGGGAGCTGCTGCATCAGCATCTTTCAGAGACCCAGTCTTTGCAGGATAAAAATATGTAAGGCACATTCAGGGCCTGTGTGTGGAAAATATATACAACTGAAATCATACAGATTGCGAGCTCTGAAGTAGAAGATGGCAGATTTATAGACTTTCATGCATTTTTAATAGGCTGCCTTCTGTACGTATTCCTTGCATAAATGATGCATAGGTTAGATGACAAAAATAGTATAGAGTTCCATAAGCAAAGAATATGTGTGTTTGTGCATATATTGCTGTACCTGAAAATTTTCTAACCTTTGGCTGTTTGACTTTGCATCATGAAACACTTTTTTCATGTTGTTCCCTTTTGAAGGTAGGCCAAAAATTAATTTTTGTTACCATTATCCTTGAGGCCAGGCATCCACAAGCTTGGGATAATGCATAAGTAAGATATTTTAACACTTTAAGATAAGCAAGGTGTTTAACATTTGAAGTAGAAAACTAGTGACACTAGTGACAAAATTTTCTAATGAGTATCTGGTGGATTTTGCTTGTTGGCCTGAAAGCGAAACAGCTGTTGAGGTGGGACTAGGAAAGCTCTGCTGGAAAGGCAGCGCTGTGCTGGAGAACAGCTGGTTCTTCCTCCAGTCCTTGCAGGGGCCTGGTAGCGATGGGAGGGTGCAGGCAGCCCCGGCCCCTGCTCGCCACGCACCCCTGCATCTCCCGTGTGGCAAATGTGATGGCCCGGGGAGCAGCCAGCGCGGCCGCCGGCTGCTCTGCCTGGGACCGCACGCCGCCCAAATGACTAGTTTGTGACTGTTTGTGCTCCAGCTCTCAGGCAGAAGATCTGCTTTTCCTCTGTGAACAGTCATCTGTATGAAATCCCCAGCAGCGTGTCAGAAGATGCAAGACTCACCAGTTCTGCACAAGTGCTTTTGACAGTGAGAAATTATTTGAATTTAAGCTTATGCAAATACTATCATCATCAGCTCTTTATTTCTTTTGATGTGGTCTTTAGTACCAAAATCTTGATATTTTCACCTCCATAAGAACATTGATGTTTCCTGAAATTGCAGGTTGTCCCTTTTCAGAATAGCTCTGGGCAGCATGCATTAGAGGACATACCCCTATTTTCTTGATAATTTTAGCTTGTAAACCAGCTCTTGCAGTATGATGCACCCACCCAGTTTCTAGGATTTTCGAACTGGCTTTAATTTGTAAGCAGCAGATTTGTTCATCTCTAAGCATTTTATTTAACCTCACAGAAATACTAATGATTAAAAAAAATCCTTTAGAGTTGATATTACTTGGAATATTAAACAAAGGTTAAAATGAAGATAACTTATCTATTCTAGCAAAGCAAAGGATAAAGGCTTTAATTACACAACCAGAAATGAAGAAGAAAACAAAAGATGCATTAAGATGGTAAGTGACTACTGAGCTTCCCCCTTGGCTTGTGTCCCAGCGCGTCCGCTGGCTACAGGGGCTGCCGCGCACAGGAAAACCTGCTGAGCCCAACCCTTCCCAGGAAGGAAATCCCGCTCCTTGATTTTGTGTTTCAAGCTTCACTCTCAATTCATTTTTCAAATGACAATGCGGCTTCTGGATTTGTATAAAAAATGGTGGGGATGACTCAAACCTCCCCCTCTCTTGCTTTGTCTTAATATGGAGATAGCAAATGCAAACGTGGTCTTGACGGTGCTCCCACACCTTCTTAGGAGCTTCTCTGAACTCACATTAGTTTTTGGTGCCTTTGCAAGCTTTGCCTCAAACAATAGCATTTTCAGTACATTTGCAATGCTTCCTAATTCCTGCTATCATTTACCAGAGAGACCAGCTGTGATGTGTTAATCATAAAAGTGATGCAATTTTTCAGCATGGCTTTTGTCAACTTTCTGCTTCTTCCATTTGCTGTTTTGGGCAGTTCTGGCGTCACGGGAGCTCGACTTGTTTCCCTGCATTAGAGGAAAATAGGCAGGTACCCAATTATGCAGGTTTTCGAAATGTTTTACCTGCCGTTGTTCAAGTCATTTGTTTATTTGCCCTCATGACAAAAGAAAAGAAGGAAAATGGTGCTGGTTTATAATTAGCTGGATTGGTTGTCAACATACCATGCCAATGATAAATTAGACCACTGCTCCCAAATTGCCAATATTCTTGTAACCAAAGAGAGTTCATCCTTTTTAACCATAGTGCCTGCTATCAGACAGGATGTTTGCAAGATTCATCATTTTGTGAACAGACACTTCATCATCGCACAAGGCTCCTAAAGGATTGCTTCAACATTTCCAGGGAAGCATCCCGGAGTCCATTAAGCGAGAGCATGCAGTTCTAACGACAGCGTCACGCAGCAGGTAAAGAAATCAGACAAATGGATTCAGAAACAATGTTTTTAAGCAAGAGCTATCTGCCTCACAGCATCTTTTAAGAAACTGTTCCAATAAAAATAGTGCATAAAAGGAGCAGGAGCATGAACTGGAAGCAAAAGGCAGTGCGGTTGAAGTTGCACCAGTTGTGCAGCCCAGACGTGAGCACATCCATGGACAGAGGTGCACAGGGCTGCAGCCTCCATGGGGCAGCAGCAAACTCCAGCCTTGAGCACCCTCAGGTGCCAGGAAAGGCTGTTCTCCCTCGGAGAGCTCTAAAAGCAAAGGCAGAGCAGTATCTGGCTGGTCATGATCCCAGGCTCCCGGCAATCTAAAGCAGCAGGTATTCAAGTAGATAATATTATGAAAGAAAATGCCAAGGCAGGTTCTCTTTTCTTTAGCAGGTGCCGGAAAGAAACACAAGACCTTAATTATGCTTATGCTTGGGAAGGAAATATGAGAGGTATTAGAAAATGATGCCTTGATAGACAAGCGGACAAGAAGTAAGACTTTCTGTTTCTGAATGCAAGTAGAATCACTCTTATGAGGGTTATATAAAAGAAACATCCTTGAATCTATTGTGCATATCTAAAGATAAGAACAATCTGTGCCTCAGTCTGTAAAGATCTGGAGATTTAGAGTGGAGCCTGGTTTACAGAGAGAGAAATGAAGAGTGGCTATTTTGGACAATATCCAGCAAAATATTATCCTACCCCAAAAGTACCAGCACCACTACCAGCAGTTTATAACCTGATGAAAGAAGTTGAGCTGTGGAGCTCTTGCCCCGTTACATGACACCAGGCCAGGGTGGTGCTGGAGGCCTGGTGAGCTCTGCTGCCTTCTTCCCGTCCTGCTGAGGGGAAAAGAGCCGTGGCATCCGCTGGGAAGCAGTGACTGCGCAGCAAGAGACTTGGTCCATGTGGGAGCCAAGAAAGAGGAGTGGAAGAGGCAGCAAGGGTGCCCCAGAGAAATCCCCTTCAGGCTTAGAATGTTTTGGGGAAGAATGCTGTTAAAAGGAAATTTACGTTATAAATAAGCAGCTTTGTATTAAAGCACTCTGCTTCAGTTTCTTATTAGACTTTGGCCAGTGAAAAAGGTACAACTGTATTACCTTAAATGTCTATGTAGATCAGATCACATGAGTCAATAGCTTCTTGGAAGCTGCCACCTACAGTTATCAGTTGCTGCTCTCAGCACCCTATAGCTAGAAAATACAGACTTGTAAAAGAACATTAATTCTGATTTGCAAAAGTGCA
Source organism: Tinamus guttatus (assembly GCF_000705375.1). The sequence goes on along the minus strand of NW_010584696.1, from coordinate 96,642 downwards.
TTAATACTGCCAGGCATACTGATATTGCATAGAGTTAGTAACTTGTGGCCTGAATATCACGGAGCACTTGTGCACATTGTAATTTTACTGTTTTCTGTTCCTGGAAACACAGATTGGAGATCAGAACTAAGCCCCCTAAGAAATTATTTCATTACAATTGCATTGCTCTTCCTGGATCTCCCATCATTGCCCCTGTTTATAAACCTATATGGGTAAAAGATAATAGTTTGATTTGCTCTAATCTAATTTAGTTTTATCTAGTGCAAAATGTTCTTAAGAAGAGAAGTGCTGTAAAAAAATTTAGCTCAGCCTACTACAATATTGTTTTCCTGATTTTACTGATAAATGGCCATCTGCTCCTAAAATACCATAAACTATAGAGAAAGGGATGATGAGGAATGAACCTCTCACAAAACGTGCATGACTGGCAGCCTGTGCCATGAGGTGGGAGAGCGGAGCTGCCCCCAGATGGGACCATTCCTGCGGGGATGGAGCCCTTCCCTGCCACGTGGTGCTTGGTGGTGGGAGCGATGCGTTCGGTAGCTCCTGTTGTTTGTGCTACGCCCGCTGCAGTGCAGAGGCTTTGGCAAGAAGGGGGATATTGCACCACTGCTGTAAGCTAGGGCTGCTGCCAAGCAGCAATAAATTGTACCCGGGCAGGGCAGGTCTGAGCAAGGGAGTCCCTGTGGCCTCCTTCCTCTCAGAGTACAGCTGTCAGGGAACATTAGATTGGGGCCAAATTATTTCACTGGTGGCAAAAACTCAGCTATCGGCCGTGTGAATCACAATGGTACATTTACTTTCTCTAAATACAGAATCGCTGTCTTGGGAGAGGCACGCAGGCATTCTTAGCCAGAATTTGGACTTTAGCATAATATTATGTTTTTTAAACACATCTGGGATCTATTATATTTCTGTGTAATGGTTTTCGCAGAATCATTATTACTTAATATGAAAAAAAATTGTCATTATCAAATTCAGCGTTGCATTGCGGAGCAACACATCTGAACACCAAATAAGTGATTCCCACTAGAATCTGGGGAGCTAAGGCCAGATGTTTCCACAGAGTAGCAGTTTGCTGTAGAAAATATACCATAAAAGTAACATAAAAACTGGAAAAGCATTAAAGAAACAGCAGTATAGATTAAAATTAGATATATACTTGACATAAAAATGTTTCCGTTATTTCAGTATTTCACTGAAACAATTGCATGTAACTCCTGTGCAGTTGTAACTCCCTGACTGTCCTATTGCACTTTGGAAACTACAGTACAAGGCCAGGATCAAATAGCAGTTTATCTTTTTTTTTTTTTTTTTTTTTTTGTATTTTAGGAGTTACTTAAAAAAAAATAAGAAACTCAATTACTTTGGTTTTAACAGTCTCTAAGGATATATTTCCCATATCCAACAAACAAAATATAGGCTGGGCTTAGTCTGATACTTTTTTGGCGTTTCATTTTACAGCTCCTAAACTATACTCTTCAGTTTTGAGATAGATAAGTTGGACACAGGTTTTGGAAGAGTCTTTATGTTTAAATGCTTCAACTCACTTTTTGAAAGAGCACAGTCATGCCAGAATCTAGGCCTGCTCTTTGGGCTCATTAAGGAGATTACAGTTCTTAATCCTTGCAGAAAAGGACACAAGAATGCCTGACTCCCCTATGTATATTTTCTGGCAGATTCATAGCATCTTTGAATAAGGACAACATAATTTCTAACGACTGGTAAGTAATTTTCAGATTTCTATTACCTGTTTTGCAGTTTGCTCCTTCCACCTCCAGGAGGTTGTGCCTGGCTCTGTGTGTGTGCATAAAAGCCTAAGCAGGCTGCGTGTTCCTGCTGTATGTGCCCTATCACTCTTTAAGAGGTGAAGTACTTTGCCTGAGCTATGCTGAGGTGATGCTCCCTCCCATTCCAGATTTACGGCGATGCACTCTAATACTTATTCTGCACAGTGTCAGATAGGAGGGAATTCCTTGCTGGAATTCTAGTCTGTAAGTAGCTTACTAGCTGTAAGGTACAGCTACGTGGTATTGGGTGGCTCTACTCTTGGAAGGGAATGAGAGGAATAACAGCATATGGACACTGAGTTATAAGGGAAACAAATAGCTCACAATTACTCTACCATCTATCCGTGACAGCAGCTCTGCTTTGGGCTTTCCATGTAAGCCCTTAAAGCTCTCAGTTCTCAGGCTCTCAGCCATCACCCTCCTAAGGCTGCAGCTTTGACCTGGAGTGAGAGGGTGCTTTGGTGGATTCCCTAATCAGTTTCTGGTATTATTAAGCCCATTTTTTCTTCTTAAATACCATTTTTCCATTATCTATAATAAATGTAAAATACATTCAAATGCTTTTAATTAAACTAACTGAATTCTAAGCCCACTGTATCTTCTAGGGCTGCAACTATGTCTCTGACCTGCCTATATTATTATTTTAGACATTTCTATATCACTTCTACAGTTGTTGTAAAGCAGAGGCTCGAGACTCTTAAACACATTCCCTGCCAAGCTCTAGTGCAATAGTTAGACCAGAGGGCTATATCTGTAACAAATTTGTCAGAGACTGGATCCAAACACTAATCAAGTTCTTTGAGGAGGGTTTTTGATCATGCTATGTCCTTGTTGTGTTCAAGATTTATTTTGATGTTTTGGCTGCGTTTCAGAATTCCTCAGGTACCTCATATTAAAAATATGAGAAGCGAGAGTTAAAACTACCACTTGAATGCAGAGTCATAGTTTGGCAGTTCATTCCATTCCTCTCCTGATCCCAGTTTGTCTGTTTTGGTTTAGTTTTCTACTTCAGTGGCCCTCAAAATATTAACTTGCATGTTAAACCATGGGCCACACTAAAGGCACACATGTCCCTAAAAGGGATGAAGTTGATCTAAACACCATAAAAATCTGAATGCAAACTCTAGTTATTAGAAGCACAGGAGTACAAAAACACAACTGACCTGTATTGTTTGTGCAGCAGTTTCAAAACGAGACGCTTTTTTTTTTTCTTTTGGAAAGAGAGAGAGAGAGAGAGAGGAAAAAAACACTTGGTTTGGGGATAAACTCTTTCACACTCAAATTTTAACCCCAGAAAGGAGAAATATAGAGCTATTGGACTGAACAGACTTTAACTATGTGTTGGATGTTATGCTGGCTATAATATAGATAACAACTTACTGAATTGTTGCAAAAAGGTGTTACTGGTAAAAATAATTCCTGTAAAACCCTCAGTATCCATGGGAATAGATGCCAGTAGCTATTATTGGATCACAACCTAAAACAGCAAGAGGGCATCAGAGTAACCTTGTTTTTGCCTGTTTCTTCAGTAGATGAATTGAATGTTTTCCAGTCTGTGGAAATGCAGTTTTTCCAGGGCACGGATTCCCAAGTTACCCTGTCTTTCACAGAAACCTGTCACTCTGAGAGAACAGATACAACTCGCAGGTTTTTAAGTAGAAAGAGAATTTTAACTGTGGCTCAGAACCTGAATTCTGATTTAACTAAGATAGTAAGCATAGAAGTAGTGGAATTTGTGCAGATAAATAACACATTAGGAGTAGTGACTTCCTCAGTTATTTGCGCTCATAATTGACTCTGGCTTTGCCCGGAGCTGAATATCTGAACCAGAGGGAAAATCTCAGCTCCTATGAGCTAATATATTTTTTTTCATATTTATAAACGAAGTCCCAAAGCTCAATTTCGTTTGATCCAAATTTCTATTTAATCCTAAACATGTGTTTCTGTGTAATTGCTAGTCAAAATATCAAATAAATGAATGAGGAAAGTCAAAAAGAACAAAGATCATATTGGTGTTGCCCGATGAAGTGAGTGCACACCCTGCAAAATCTCGGCTTAATTCCCACCTGTGTTCGGGAGGAACTGAATCCCCAGATTTAAAGAGAGAACAGTTCTACTTTGTATAATATACTTAAATATTCATGGAGCCAGCTGGCGAGGCAAGGAAACAATGCTCTAGTCTGGTGGTTCGGGGCTCTCCTGGGGAGGGTGGGGGTGCTAGACCCAGTGAATGTTTAATTATTTATACGAAGTAGAACCGTGTCAACAGGAGGAGCGAGGAGCCCCCGCTGACTTCCCTGACAGCGGCGCGCACGGCTGAAGAAGCAATAATGCATTTGCCAGAAGCCTGCCAGGTGTAGTTAACAACAGTTTAAACAAACTCTTAAAATAATTTACAGATTACTCCTGAAATAGCGAAGCTGTTGGATGAATAGATGTTCTTCCACATCTCTGAGACAGGCCTTGTTCCTCGTATTGAGTGAACGGACCTTTCATCCTCCAAAGCAAAACAGCTCTTAAAATAGAAATCATTCAGGGCATATTTTAAGACCTTAGCATCTCATAACCCCGTAGCTCTCTCCTTGCTCCTGTTGACATCGGGGAGCAAAAGCAGAGTTTATAAGTCCCACAAGCAGCTCTGTCTCTGGGAGAACGCTGCTCTGTGGAGGTCTGTGCACGGCAGGAGTAGGCAGTGGCTGCGGCCCGCGTGCCTGTCCACGGCCGTGGCCCTGCGGTGCGCCCGTAGCCGTGTATTCGCAGAGTGATCGCGGCCGGCGAGGCCGAGTTCCCAGGCGGAGATGGGTTTTCCTTGGAACAGCTGTAGAGGCAGGGAAGGTTTAGGCCAACAACTCCTTATTCAGGTCTGGGACACGAGGAGCAAGCTTGAAGCTGAGTGCAGGCTGAGGAGAGGAGGAGAGCTGCTATCTCCTAACCTCAAGTTGTGAATCAGATGGTATGACACAGCTTTCCAACGTTTCCTTACCCTTCATATGAGTTAGCACTGGGGAACTCACAGCAAGCGTAGACACTTCCCAAAGCAACTCTGTGTGTTTTTTTTTTTCTTTCCATGTTTTGCTAAAGGCTGAACTTCAGGGAGGCATTTTGCATATAGGTACTATAACTGACACAAAGATGCTATGTTGCTGATGGTTTATTCACATGCAGCATGAGTCCTAAGCCTAAAATAGATGTAAGAGGGGGGTCTAACAAAAAGAACAGGGAAATTATGATATCTGGTTCAAAAATGGAATAAACCAAGAAACATTTAGTAGGAAGTTGTTATAAGGATAGGACTTGCACCTGAAGAAGGCAGACACCACTGTGGCAACACTCCCTGGAGCTAAGGTTCTTTAAGGATACAAAAATGTAAAAACTAAAATATTTAGGAAGTTCAGAGGGACTTACATATTATTTTCTAGCCAAAGTTTCTAACAGAACAGGAGTTGTGGGATTGCCATGTTAACAGAGGACATTCAGGATGCTATTCAGCCTTATGCTGTGAGGCACGTACTTGATAAAAAGAGAACTATTTTATCTTATGCCACTGTCTATTTGAAACCAGACCCTGAGGGACTGCTATAGATGTGAAATTCTCACAGTGCTGCTCTGGAGAGGCAGCCTGTTTCAGATTTCTAACTGGGATTGGGAATCAGACCCATTCTCCTGGACCCATCCTCCTGGCTTTTACGATGATGGTGTCAGCGGCACCGTCATGGACTATGATGGCCCTGAGCGGCCTGTCTATGGAGGAGACAGCTCGGAGGGGGCAGTTTGCAAAGCCAGGTGAGCGGTGAGCCAAGGGGATGGTGCCCGCAGAGCTGCTGTGAGCGAGGGGACGGTGACCGCGGAGCGCGAGGCCATGTACTGCAGCCCAGCGCGGCTCACACTGCTGACGCATGGCAAACACCGACTGCTCCAGCTCTGTCCACCCTCTCCCAGTCGCATGGGTGGATCAATACCAGAAATACTTGGAGGCCTGTGGCGAGTGGCATCTGGCCATGTGGTGGATCTGCCTTGGGACAAGGAGAGTCACCCCAGTGAACTCTCCAAGTGAGTGACTGAAATGACTCGCTTAAGCCATCAAAATAGGGAAATTAAATTGGGAGCTTTTCTCAGGGCATCCAGGCGGTGCTTTTCACCCTCTCTACCTGATCAACAGGCTCATCCGCATGGCCTGGCAAACACTGGCACCATGACTCAGGAACTCACCACGTCTGACTTGAAGAAGGGAGTAGTAAAAAGCTAAGAGGTTTAAAGCTTTAGTCACCAAAACCAGAACTGTCTGAAAATGTTTTTTCAAATCCCAGATGTAAACTGTGTGATACATTCTCATTACAGAGAGTCATATCCCTTCTGTTACTCATATGTTTTGCCAATATAACAACTTTCACAAAACAAACCTTCACGGAACATGGAAGGTCTTTCAGGGGACAATATAATTAACACATAGTATTGACTGACTCTGGAAAGAAATTGTTAACTTTTAACTTTAACCTTTGAAACCTGTATTTTCAGGTAAGACAATAAGGATTTCAAGACAACTTTGGATAAAAGATTTTTCAAAGGAGCTTTGAAGGAAGCTATTGTGAAAGCTGAGAAATCTGTCTTGAAATTTGGAGATGGAAAGGGCAAAACAGGTTTCTGTGTCTATGTCTTATGAGAAAACTACAAAAGACTAAGCAGCTGTCAACAAGACAAAGGATCCAGCAAGTGATATGGTGGTGAACATTCAAAAGGTAAGGAGTTAAATATTACATAGTCTCCAGCAGATGAAAACAGAATGATAAAGCATCAAGGGCTGCACTGAACCTGATATGTATACACTCGAGATGAGCAAATAAGAATTGGTGCAGAATCGATAGTAAGACTGAGACAAGAGGAACATTTATTATAAAAATATTTGGACTAGGAAAAATAGCTTAGAGGGTATAGCAATATGTTAATTTAGATTCTAAGCTAGAGATGAGCAAAAATGGAGTTACTACAAACAACCAGAGAGATATGTTAATACTTTTTAAATCATTGAAAGGAAATGTAGAATTACTGAATGTGATGGCATCTTTTCTGTCTAGATTAGATCAGTGTCTCAGGCCCTTTTCTCTGGTAATAGATCACATACTCTGTGAAGAGAGACTGAGGCAACTGTGGTGGTCAAAAAACTACATGCTAACGTATTTTTGCAGCACCACATTCCTACTGAAAGTCAGCGTGGAATCGGCCTGCAGCTCCAACTGGGGTGTTCCAAAGACCCTCCAACTAGTCATATCCACTTTAGTCAGAAAATTCCACTATAACACCACCTGGACAAGAGAATTAGAGCTAAAATATTTATTATCCACAGTAGTCAAAACTGAGAAGCAGCTTCTCATAAAATGTTTTATTTTTATTTGTTAACAACTAGTCCCGAAGAAACTGATATTTCTGAGGCTGATCTATACAGGCAAGTAAATTTAAGGCACATGGTAATTTTGAACAAAATTATTTGAGTTAAGGGACAATGTGGGGAAAATTGTATTTTCCCCATCACATCGTAATGCACTTCATCCATTAAGTTCTCATCATAAATTAAATTTTTTTGTAGACACAGTTATAAGTGGAGTTGGAAATTTGGACTTTACATCAGCAGGCTCTGTTGGTGGTGATCCTTCCTACTTATAAAAGGCCTTATAAAAAACGGAGAGTTTAGTGTGTGCTGTGATTATTTGTGTAAGCAGTGCTGTAAATAATTCACTGAAACCCATCCTGCTAAACCCTCTAAGAGACTGTTGCAGTTGAGAAAACTGTCTATCATGTGAAACCCTTCCGTTTTTACCAAGATGCTAAAAGGAGCATTAAGTCACTGCTTATTACATGAACTATAATCTAATAAGATGCTTCCTGTGGCAGATCCAGAGTTGGAATAACTGGAGAGATTGGAGCTATTCTATTATTAGAAACCTATTATGTTTGGCACTGGGCATAAAAGATAGGACTCTTACTGCAGCACATTTCTCACACCCTGAGATGAGAGCCAATCCTTGCAGTTGTTATCAGAGATAACATGTCCTCATTGATGTGACTTGCAGATCAATCAGTCATGTTCAGTACTGTGGAATTCGTTGACAAAGAAACTCTGACTGATATCCCTAAGAAGTAATCCAAGGAACCATTACCATTACCAAAATAAATTCTTTTGCATTTCATTCTCAAGGATATTTTGTATATAGTAACTTATGTGTAGATTTAATTTATGTGGTGCGTCTGAAGCATCCAAGAAAACTTTGCCTATACTTTATGTATAGAAGACCACATGAGACAAGTATATTCAGTTTTCACTAGGTTGTCAGGATAAATCAATTACAATATCATTAATGGATTCGGCTCAATGTACAGACATGATTGCACGGCTCTACATTTTTAGCATCCTGCCAGTGGGATTTAGAGCCACTTAGTCTTTTTCAGTGCTAATGCAACAAGTGGTGTATGACAAGCAGAGAAGAATGTCAGGATGACTGCCCAAATAAAACAGATTTATCTTCTCTTAACAAAAATCTAAGTATCATTTCGCTAGGATAGAAAGGGTAACGTGCTGTACCGTCGTGAGGGTCCCTAAGAGCGTCACAGGAGGTGAGCCTTGCGGCTCATCCACCTGACAGGGCTGCGTGGAGTGGTGACAAGCCCAGGGCTGCGGCATGGGTGCAGTGCTGACCAGGGAGAAGTGCTCCACGTATTGATCTGCAGCTGTAGCATCAAATATATGCGCATTGCTTGACATTAACCAGAGACGTGGCAGTTAGGCTGTATTAACGTGGATCAGATGGAAAATGAGCGGCAGAATAAAAAAGTCCTTGGCATGAGGTAGGGACCAGTGCAGCTTCTGGGCTTTTCTTTTAGGAAGTTGTGGAGTGGCAAGGAGCTATTTCTGGAGCCATGACGTGCATGTAGTTTTCTTTGTAGGCCTCCAGGTGCCGGTCCATGAAATCCTGCACAAGCGGATACTTTCACAAACTGTTTGGCATATCACACGTTTGGGTTCTCAGCCTGCTTAGCACATACTCATGTTGAACTGGTAGGTAAGTCTAAAGCCTCTTCCCCTCCAAAACAGCTTCCCTCTTCTTCAGGGATTATATCACCGAGCAGCTGCCTCTAAGGCAGTATTTTTGCCAGACTGCCGAGCTATCTGCCAGTTTCTCCCTTACGTGAGCTGGATATCCCCTCCAGGGAGGATGCTGGGGCAGCGAGGCGCTGCTGGCGAGCGTGCCCGCCGCCACGCCGCCCGGCGCGCCATGCTGCTCTGCTGGGCAAGTGTCGCCCGCTCGCCTCTGCGTGCGCCAGGGGAGAGACGCGGCCACTGCCGCCTCCGGAAAGCGGGATCCTGACGGAGCCGTAGGCCTTGCCGCAGGCACCCGGGCCAGTGGTCTGCTTGCTCCTCCTGGCGGCCCTGCCGGCGCTGAAATCCCTGCTGGTGAAAGCCACATGAGGTCCATGCCGCTGCGGGTGTGCGCGTAGGCCATCAACGGGGCAGGACAGGGACCTGCACGAGCCGAGGCATTTTATGTTCCTCATGTATGTTAAAAATGTCATGTTTTATGTTTAAACTGCCTTTGATATGGCATGGGGCAGGCGCAGTGACCTGTAGAGCAGGCTTGTGCCCTGAGCCACAGCTGATGCCCAGGGCAGGTTCCCTGGGCCAACTCGCTGGGGCTTCTGCGAATGCCGCGTGGCAGCCTCAGGGGTGCTCGGGGAAAGCAGGGACGGCTCTGCGATGTTCTGCAGTCCTGCTCACTGGCCGTGTGTAAATCTGTGCAACGCCTTGCCAGCAAAATCAGCAAATCTTGTCAACTCTATGACACTTCTCTTTCTTTCTTTCTTTCTTTCTTTTTTTCCTTTAATAAGTAAAATTCTAGGAATTCTAGGAACAGGAATTCTAAGAAGATTTGTAAAATGTACTATTGATAACAGGTAGAGACTTCAACCAAGCAGCGTAAAACGTTTTTCATAAATGATTGAGATCTGAACACATTTACCATTGGGTAACTCTGCCTTGTTTCTGAGTGCAGGCATGTTCATCACGTGCGATATGTAATGCAGGTATTCCATTCATTACATCCTTGTCATTACTGGCACTGTCAGGGGCAGCAAATCCTAACATACACTGGCTGCATACTCCCTCTGAGCTATTACTGCTGCCGAGTGATGAAGTTTGTCTTGACTTTATGTCATCTTAATAATACAACCCAAATATTGCACTTGAGCAAGTTTTCCGTTCATATTTTTGCTGGATTCCCTATGTTTCGCTGAAATCAGTTAAATCTTCTTTTTATTTATATATTTTAATTGGCCATGATATGTCTATACTTGAAGGATTTGGCACAGTTCTGTTAGAGGGATATTTATAGTTTGAAGGAACATGCTCTGTTGCTGAGGACAAGAGTATTCTGCGTAGGATATTTGCGTTCTGTGAATCTCTGCATCTGTCTAACACAATAACATTGTAGAAAAAAAACCCCATCATTTTAAAGCACTTAGCTAGTGAGCGCAGTTTCTAATGTTCAGTAAATCTGGCTATCGTTCCAAACTGATAACAATATTTTGTTACTGTAATTGCCACAGAGGGAAATTTTGCGATTTTATTTCATGACTAAGTGCATTTCTTTCTACATATTTATTTTGCTCTTTGTTTCTTAGCGAAATGTTAGAAACGGGATCCAGAAAGAGAATATTTCAGAGGTCTCAGGCAGAGGAGGGAAGGGGAGCCTGGATGAGCCCTCAGTGTTGGCGGTGGGACGCTGCCTCCTGCCATGCCAAAACTCTCCTGGCAGCGTTTTGTGGCTCTGCCTGCTCATTAGGGCTCTGGTTCGTACAACACTTAAACACAGGGCGAAGTTTGTCCCTGGGAATGAACAAAGATAAGTGTGTGTGGACACTGAAGTTAAGCATGTGCTTATGAGCTTTGCTAAACTTGGGATAACTAAAGAGAGCAAGCCTGTGTATCGGAGAAGCCCTCCCAGGGCCTGCTTATCCTTCACTCTTTATTTATTTTTTTCTGAGTACTTCTGATATTACTGCTTGTTGTCATCCAGGTAATACCTCAGAGATGTATCTCCATGTGGTACCAAACAGGGCAAACTGAGATTATGGGGCACTAGTGATTGAATTCCTTCCCTGGGATTGGACATGCAGAGCTCTGCATACAGAATGAAAAACAAAAAATCAACGATGCCAAGTGGCCCCAGAGGCTCTCATTGTTTAAATCAAGATTTAGCCTTAGTGTTGACACTGATTTGATTTTTTTTTACCATTTTTTTTCATTTTTAAATGAGCTTCACCTTCACTCATAGATTCTACTACCCATACATTATCTTACAACCATATTGACAGAATAAAATCTGAACGTCAAAGCTGTATATCAAATGATCCTTTGCTCTTCTGCAGATACACTGTCCTAACTTTTAGGACTATTTGTCAGAGAAATGATGTTATCATAAGAAAATGTAGATTGCCTTCAGGTTCCCAGTTCGTTATCAGAAAAAATATGGAGCAATCACTGCTGAAGGATGAGGTACAAACCTCAATGAATCACCTGCCCCAGCAGTGACTTTTGCTGTTTTCCATTCTGCTCAGTATTCTGCTATCCTCACTGACTCAGTAAGTTTTGTGAGGTTTCCCTCAGCTCACCGAAGTCTGGTAGCCTGATCTGGGACCTACTGATAAAACAAGTGCAGGGTGCAATCTTTTTGAAGCATTTGTTTATTTTTGAGATGCTAATGGAAATTTTGCTGAGCTCATCAAATACTTGAAATCATTACCATGTTTCAAATAGGATGTACAAACTGTGCAAATAAGAAACCTTCCATATGAGGAGCTCTGAAGAATCATAGATTTTTTGAAAGAATTTGACCAACCTCAAATAAAAGATCCTACACTTTGTCACTGATGGCTGTCTATGCAGGCCTACTATGGGCTATATATACATACTGTGACCTACTATATGAATACATGTATATACTATACATCCTATGAATAGATAACAAGCCTTGAGTGTGAAGACCAGTTTGTATGCAAAATTCTCTAATCTCTAGATTGCAAAAGACTGTACCAGGTGTTTAGCCTGTTAACAATATGAAGAGATGCCTGTAATTATGCTGTACTAATAGTGTCCTGCTGAATTTTGAGATAGATGACTTACAGCAGACGATCCATGTAACTACAGATCACGGAGTACTTTTCAGTTTTCATTCAATACAGTATTTAAATGCACACCTAGACTTACAAACTTATTCTGACACTTGGGACAGTCCCATTCTGCCAAACTGATGTCAAATAATGTCTTTCTTTTGCAGTCAGTATGTAGCTGTGATACAGCTGTTGCTACCAATTCCAGGATGTTTCAGTGATCATGGTAGGCAGAGACAGAGACCTCCTTATACCATATTGAAGTTGTGAATTTATAAAGTGTAAAATGATTTCTATCATGGGTTGCTGGAAAACTGAAAGGCAATATAATGCTGTTTAATTTCCTTAAAAAGACAATACACAGTCTTTTTGCTGTGATATAGTGTTTTCAAAAATAACAACCCTACACAAGAGTTGGGAGTTTCTGTAATTATGCTAGAAACATCTAACGTTGCATACATGTGTCACACTAATTTATATTAAGAATTGGAAAAAAAAACACTTTATAAATGTGTTTCTACAAAAATGAACTCAGAAACAACTTTATTTATAGCTCACACTTTTTTTTGCTAAAAATGCATAGTCATTACATATACATTAGTCAGCATCCAAAAGTTTACAAAGAGAAAATTCCATAAAACCCCAACAGAATCAGACAAGAAATTTCACACTTTTTGCTCATTGCATGCACAGACCCTTAAATATGATACCTTTTACTAAAGCGTGCTTGAATCTCTAGTAGACGGAAAGATTTGACTTGCTGCAAGTTGTTTGCTTCCCCATACTGTTAACCCCCAGCTCCAGCTGCAAACCCAAAGGCACCTGATACAGCGAAGCCCAACATGAGGAGCCTGCAGATGCTGCGTGTGGCCAGTCGCAAAGCAGTCACCCTGAAAGCAGAAGTGTTCTGCTTAGAGAGGATTTTGAGCAAAATGCTGCTTCTGCTTTCTCAGTTGTTAATTAGTGAATTCAGTGAATTGAGCAAATTAAGCAAATTAAGAGATAAGCAAATTGAGAAAATAATTTAATTTTGTTGGACTTGAAAGGTTTTGAATGGAGGTCTATATCTTTCAGTGTGTGTGACTCTTCCTCAGCATCTTCCATCTCACTTGAGCAGAAGAGGGAAAAGTCTCTGCTGTCACTTGGATGATAGTAGTTGTGCAGCCCTGACTTACAGGTGTGCAACAGAAGCTGGGAATATATTTGGATAGGGCCTATTTCAAACGGTTTGAGGCTTTGACTTAACAAATCACTCACTTTCATGTCTTTTTTTTTCCCTTTTTTTCCCCCTTCTTTACTGGTGATGCCAGCTAGAAAAGCTCTTAGAAGCATTGCTCTTTAGATAGTGGTGCTGTTTATATCCATTGCTGCAGGAGAAGGGCAGAGAGGGTTAACAGGCGGATTAGCCAGGGCTCCACGGCAAAGGAAGAGAACATGTGATGAAAAGAGCTAAGTTCAGTTTTTGCTGAAGAACAGGATTGGCTCAGTGTTGTTGGTTTTGGGAAGTGGAAGGGGAAAAGAGAAGATTGGCTGATCAATCTAGGTTTGTGTTCACAAATGCGATTACACGTATTTATTTAAAAGTCTGGTTTATTTAAGGTCCTTCCATGCTGATAAGAAGTTCAGAGTGGCTGCTGAGACATAGCCCTGGTCTTACAGCCATTGATGGGAAATACTGCTCCGTTGTTTTACAGGAGCCGTAAGTGCAATCCGTGGCTAAATGAGCAACCAGGCCTCACGCCAGGGTTACGGTGCCTGTCAGTGCAAACAAATGCCTGTGCGAATTTCTGAAAAGTACTTAAGACTCCTTCGTGTTTTCTCTTTACTCCTGACACTTCTGCAGTTAGTCAGCCTGCTTCCTCCTGCTTAGGACTCGACTGCCCTCTCCCGAAGCCAGGGGAAGTTTTGCCATGGACCTCAAAGGATGCAGGACAGGAACCTCCTGAGTGTGACAGAGGAGGGTTTGTCGCAGGTTTCCCGATCTGGAAACATTCGTGCTCCTCTCTGGGAGGTGAGCTATGGAAAATATGACATTCTCTCTGCCGGAGTTCAGTAATACTTCTTAGCACCTAGAAGGGTCTTTGCATTTTAAGTGCTTTACGAATATGAGCTAATCGTCAGAGCAACCCTGCGAGGTAGGTAAGGTGTATGCTCCCCATTTTACAGATGAGGAAACTGAAACACAGAGGGTCAGATTCAACCCCGATACAATTCCAGTGATTTCCATGAATTAAGTTCATTCAAAATGAACACGGCTGAAATGACTTGCTCTGGAACAGGTGGCAAAGCAGGGATTAGATCCCAGGAGTGCCTGACTCCTCGGCTTGTTACAGGCCACTTGGTCATTTTAACTCTCATAGGCAATGAAAAGCGATACAATCTGGGCAATTACTACAGGTATGACTTGCTTCTGTAAGGCATGTGGATGGTAATCAGCTGAGTTAAGTGCAATAATACCTTATGAATGTGCTGCCTCAGAGAGTTTACTTAAACATAAAATAAAACTTGCACACTCTCATCTTCTGCAGGGTCAGTGCTGACAAAAAAAAAACAAACACATAACATAGTAGCTTGATTCAGCAAACAATCAGCATGACACGTGGACAACTAAGGAAAACTATAATACTAGCAAAAAGCAGTAAGTGTTTCTAGCTTAACTGCTACGTTTCTACAATTGCAGCATGCAGAGTGAAACTTTTTCTTTGTTTCCAGGCTGCAGACCCGGGTCTTGCCAGCAAACGGGCCCAGAGCTGCACAGACAGCCCGGCTCGCGCCATTCAAACGAACACGCTGCGGCGTGCCGCCGTGGGAGCGTTACTGCACAGCGGGCCGGTGCCTCCACGCAAAGACCAGCTCACAACCCACACTTGCCCCAAGGCAGTGGGAGGCCAGGAGGATCGGCTGCTGCAGCTCTCGGCACACGCCGGGTGCAGAGGGGACGCCAGTGTCCCCGGTGTCCCAGCACTGCCAGCCAGCCCCGTCAGCCTGCTCGCTGTGGCATAGGTATGTCAGTCTGAAGGTCAGTGTTGGCCAAAGGGAAAAAAACACATAGGAATTTTCAGGCCGGTCATTTTAGCTCATACCATCCCATCCCAGATTTGACCACAAAAGGCCCCAAAGCCTTTTATATTTTCCAGACGAGCTATGCAATCCTCTGTTCCCTAACCACATTGTAGACCTTATGGCAGGTATTCACGTAATAAAATATCATGGTAGATATTCATGCAAAAAAAAAGTTCATTTTCTAGATTTCCATTCTGCTGATCAACCTGCTGCCCGGGCTCTGGACGTGCTTGTGAATGTTCATCCTTGGGTACTTTCAAACCAAAAAAGGGATCCTGCTCCCTTGCAAGCCACAAATGCTGACGTTCACTTCTACAAGAGCGAGTTCAAGCACTATAATTACATATGTCTTGTTCCACTTTTAACCTCTTTTTAAATGAGCTTTGTTCTGTCTATATTTATGAAGACTGGCTATTGAATGTGGCAAACAGAACAACTAGCTACACACAAGTCCTTCACTGAATAAATACAGACACTCAAGTAGCATTTCCCCAGATATTCTCCACATTCATTGTAACTTTTTAATTTGTAGCCACATTTTAAACAAACAGACAAACATACATTAATAAGAACTCTTAAAAACTAACCATATCTCCCTGCACCCATTCACTCCTGATACATACAGCGTACAGTGAGTGGCTCAGAGAGCAGTGCTTGCAACCAGCATACGTATAGTTCCACAAAGCACTCAGGCCAATACATATGCCTCAACATTTTGCCAAATGGAAACACTTAAAATGAAGCAATACTCTTAATATCACATCCTGGTACCAAATCTGCAGTGTGGCTGAGGCTTACAGGCAGCTCTTACCAACAGCAGTAGGATTCCAGTAAAATTGCAGCTGGTTGCGATCCAGCCTTTTTACTGTTATCTGTAATTGAGATATATATAGACGACCCTGTGTGGCCTAACTGCAAATATCAAATGTATTTTTACAAGTTAGCTACGGCCTTTTTGACATTGCCTCTTGGGATGTCCTCTGCATTGTGACTGACAAGCACAACTAGAATTCTTTGTACAGTATTTTTAAAGGCTTTTTATTTATTTATTTATTTTGTAAATACTTGGCTTTTCCTGTTGCTTGTTTCTTAGCTGTCTTCCAGTGCTGAGAACTGCTGCCCCCAGCTTTTTTGATTTCTTTCTTAGTTCTTAATTGCTGGTTGGGCATGCTAGTGGTATCTCCAAACTAAATAATTAGTTTTCTGAAATTTGGATGAGTCATTAGGTTCTCACTATTGTGCCTCTATTATTTTAACTTGAACACAGCACATCTCAGAGATGTGGGCCTCTGTTTGCAGTTGGGGTAATTCATGGCATGAAATTACTGCAGGTCTTGGTCCATTTGTTTTCTCCTGTGAGTTTCCAGGCTTTTCTCGGAATAAAAAGCACATTTCAATGAATGACAGTCCATGAACCAACTTCCTTTACTAGATTTGCAGATCATTTTCTGCTTTCTTGGCAGCTGAGTAAAGCAATTCCATAATTATGTCAAAAGTTAATGAGAATAAGTACCATATAGTTTTCTTTACTTTTTTAAGTAAAGATTATCAAATAAAAGCAAAGCACAGACAGCCACATAGGGCCATGCTGTTTTTTTTATGGATCATCAGTGATAACTCAGAGACCACAGTTTGGGACCAGCTATTTTTTCTATTTAAACAGTCTCTTAAAGAGACCATAAATGACCCTACCACAAATGATATATTAGCAGCACTGTGGCTGACAAATAATATGTATTTTTGCTAGGCTTTCCTTATTATTCACTGAGTATCTACAAGGTCCAAACTGTGATAGTTAGGGTGGCTTGAGATAAAAGATAAAACGAAGTGGGTCTAATTTTCTTTCAGCTTGTACACTTCCACATGGAGGCTCTGGCATTGGTACAGGACATATCAGTTATCAGTTTCTGTAGTGATTCTGACCTATATTAAGGACATGACCTTGTAATCCCTAGCGCTAGTCCTTCCTAGACTCCTACTGAAAGGAAGTGGGGTTTCTCTTATAAAAGACTATGGAACTGGACCCAAAATACTTGTTTGGACTTTGGAGGCTGTGTCCATGGAAATGGGAAAGCTACAAGTGGAAGAGTATTTCCACGAGAAGGACAAACACGCTGAGTTCGAGAGCCACCAAGTTGTTGTGTGCCATGACACAGAGTTCCCTAAGGAAGTACCACCCTTATTCCTGAAGAAGAGTATACAAGCAGTCCCTTACCCGGACTCCCAGCTGTAATCCCTGTGGGTAGTATTATCACATACTCCATACTTATCCTGGCAGACAAAATCCAAATGCACCAGTTTAAAATCTGCATACAGCTTACAGAAGTTTCTCTTACTATGGAGAGTAAGGTAAGTCTGCAGTCAGCTGTGTGTGAGATGTGTGTCATGGCAGAAAGATACTGCTTTGGAAAATACCTCCTCATTCTTCTCTTTGAACGCCCCTGAAACCTACTGAGAGAGGAGTGGAAAACACTCAGCTGCAACCATAACTAAGCAAAGCAGGGAAAGGCAGGGAACCATGCGGAAGTGCCAATACGCAGCATTCCCGGGGCCAGGCTCTGCCTCCCGACTGCACATTCAGCAGTATCTTGTTTTGCAATTAATTGGAGGATGGCAGATGCTGATGGACTGCTCTAATTAACGAGCAGAAGAGGTCAGTTCCACCCAACTCCTTAAGAGACCTGAACGAAATCTCATGGATCAGCTCCTCTCTTTACATCCACAGAGCTCCTGCTGGGCTCAGCAGGGCTGATAGAAAACCTGGGCTCCGACTTCGGCGCTATAGGACTGATCTGGGGCCGACCCCTGAGCTACCCCATTAACGCGATAGATGATTCTGACAAGCTGCGGAAAGAGATGTGCTGTTAAGCAGGGCCTTTCTCCTCCCCTTGAGCCCCCAGACCAGTTTGACCCCTTTCTGGCTCAGTGACTTTACATATCCTCATGTCTTCTTTTAGTATCTGAGTGGCTGCAGCAACCACTCAAGCTTCGCTGTCTGTCTAATTAAAGTGTCTCCATCAGTGGACAATTTGGTAATAAATCACAGCTGTTTTTTTTCTTTCTTTCCCTCTCTCTCTCTCTGTAAAATCTATAATGTTCCCTGGCTGAAAAGGCTGCAAGGCCTTGAAAACGATACAGAGCTGTCAATTTGTGTGCATTTAAAATCCAGTATGTGACTGCAAAGGCCTGTTACAGTATCACAGAGGAAGATGAACGTCAGTGCATAATCTGCCAGGAAATTTCACACAGGAATTGATTAAAAGTCTATGAGTAATCATTGCACTAGTGTGTCTTCATGCATATATATATGCATATATATTTGTGTAGCTAGTAAATATACAGCTACAGATTTTTTTAAATATATATATATATATATACACACACACACATAGCTGATTTTAACCTAATCGTTCTGAAATTAGTAAGTGGCATTCACAGTCCATGCAATTTTCCTAGTAGTAGAACTAAATTATTTTAGCTTATACCCTAAGCAGCAACGTACCAGTGAGCGGCTGCTTGCTTCCCCTGGTAACCTAGCACTGTAACGAGTACGAGCAGTTCCTCCACCGTCATTTTCTCGGCTGCCCTCCGCAGAAGGGACCTGGCTTTTCCACAGGTGTGCGTGCCCCAGTTTCGCAGCATTTCCAAGACGTGGAAGGGCCGGGTTGAGGATGAGTGGCCCGAGGTGGCCGGGCCAGCTAGTCCTGCTTGCTGAGGTCTGTGACGTTGAGGAACCTGCGCACCACCACAGCCAGGCAGAGCGTCAGGAGCAGCATGTAGCCCACGGTGCCCAGGTAGGTGGGGGCAGCCGGGGTGGCCTTGAGGAACGTGGCCAGCCCATCCTCCACGTAGTGCACCTGGTCGTAGATGCTGAGGAAGGTGAAGATGTGGAAGAGCTGGTGGCTGTGGCCCACAATGTCGAAGAGCCCCGGCTGGATCCGCTCGGGGATCTTGCTGACGTTGAAGAAGGCGGCCACCAGCAGCCAGCAGTAGCGCCGGTAGAAGTAGACGAAGAGCGTGGGGTTGCGGGCGCGCAGGTCAAAGAGGAGGCTCTCCAGCATGATGGGGCAGGCCATGCTGAGCGGCATGGCGAAGACGAAGGTGCGCACGGCGAAGGGGTAGGCGCAGCAGGCGGCGCGGCTGCGGCAGCACGCGGCCGTGCAGCCCACGGCCA
>NW_010584696.1:23393-67503 GCF_000705375.1 Tinamus guttatus | reverse complement strand
GGGCGGGCGGGCGCGCGGGCCGGGCGCGTCTAACGGGCAGGCGATGCGTTGGCGCCGTGTGCGTTGTCACCCGCTGCTGCTTCTTGCCCCGAGATCGAGGGTCCTGCCTCATTTTTGCCGCAAAACTGCCCATTTAACAAGGTCGCGGTCGAGTTGCGCCCTCTGCCCACCGTACCCGCGCGCTTTCCTCAGAAGCCTCTTCCTTAGCCCGCTCGCAGGCTGGGCCCAAGGCTGCGCTCGGGCCGTGCTGTGAGCGCGGGGTGTCCTGCACAGCACAGGTGCCCTTGGCACCTTCCCTCGTGGGAAGGCAATGGGGAGAGCCACGAGGTACCGGTGGCCAGGGGGGTGGGCAGCCGTTTGAGGGCTGGAGACCTTCCCTCAGTCTGGTTGCAGATCTCGGGCAGTTCTAGGTAACTAATTTCCTGATAACTCTTCCAGTCTTACTTGTGTAAATCATGGAAGGAAGAGGAGTCACGTTCTGATTTGGGATTTTCTGCTAATGTACAGTAATAATTGCTGACCATTTTTATATTCAGCTAAAATAAATATATATATATATATATGTATATATTATTAGGAAGCCAACTGAGCTGTAGTTGTGAAGCCCTCTTGATGTTTATTCAGTAGTTGGTGTCCTTAGGAGAGAGGTTCCTTATAATCTACTCCAATTATTTCTTTGAATCTTACCTTTGACTTGAAACTGAAACCAAGATCTAGACAGATCAGTGTTGGGTAATAACCAATAATAACCTTGATTTATGGAGAGAGGCTTCTGGGAAATAAGGCATTTGGGGATTTAAAAGTATAATTAGACATAGAATAGTAACTTTTTAATTACTGTAGCCAATAAAATGATATACAAAAACAACTCACACAATCCTTCCCTTTTTACTGAAGTTTTACCTTAGATTTTTCATTTTGGCAATGTAATGTTTCTGTAGAGTTTATATATATTAAGTGTATATGTGTGTGTGTGTGTGTATATGTGTGTGTGTGTGTGTGTGTATGTATATATATAATATCTTTTTAACCAGCTATTTTAAAAGAATTATTTTCTGGCCTACTTCTCTCTTCTACAGTGTGCAGACACTTACCTGTTCATACGAAGCTACGCTATTGAACTCAGTGGGTCTACTAGAAAATGTCAAATTAAACATGTGTAAGAGTAATTGCATTTGCAAACAAGTTGTCTTGCAAATAGGTTTTTATAGACTCCATAGGGTATGTTTTAATGGCAATTTCAAGATGTTCCTTTTCTGGCTTCTAGCTGGTATCCTGGGGAGAAGAGAATGGCATTTTATTTTCTGGATTCTGCTAGATGCTATGCTGTAGCAGTTGAAGGCTTTAACAGTTGTACTAAAATAAGGCTTCTCTCCTTCTGTACATGTGGTGGTTGTCTAGACAATTACTTTGTTTTATAAGGTTAAATCCAGTTTATTTCAGTCAAGCATTATCTATTTGATTCACTATTTGAAAAGGGTCATGGAGATGCTACCTCTTCAGGAGTACCAGTTGTCATTGTGACTGTGTTGGTAGTTGCTTTTTGTGATGTTAGATAAATTTGAAAGATTCTTCTCTGTGAAATGTGTTACAAGAGTATCATCTATCCCTTTGTTCCTTTTAGGATAGCAAAATCTGCCCCTGAAATAGCAACAATGGACAAATTTAGGATGGGAAAGTAGAGGCTGGATGTTTTGAAATATTATTTACTTGGATGGCTACCATTTTTTCTTTCATCTTTTTGAGGGTAGTGACTAAATTGCATGTCTTCTCATCTTACCTGTAACACTGTGCAAATTGGCTACTACATGGCAGAAGAGAAAACTATCCCCTTGGATCAAGCTGTAGTTTTCCATTTTCAGTTGTCAAGGTTGGTGTTTTATAAACATTCCCTAATTTCAAGAGTGCTTTTTTGGCTTTTGAGTAAGGGTATGTGTTAATAAAATGCTTAAGAAAGCCTATTGGTGAATGGACAGCTTTTGTAGGGAGGTTAAAATGTATGAAGAACAAGACTGTAGAAGTGTGAAGATTTCTAATGAGATGAGGAATTCTGAAGGATTGTGAAACTGATGAGTGTTAACTTTATCTGTGGTATTGTTCAGCTTGTGAAACAGAGCCTGATAATTCCTTTAAAGATGAAAATGTAAAAAAAGAGATGTTTCTCAACTTTTTACTGCTAGGGAGAAAATAAGTATTGTCAGTTCCTGTCATCTGAGTTTAGGGTTATAATGGGATAGCATTTCTTGCAAGTACTTTAGAGGAAACAATTTTCCATTTACTTTTATGCTTCCAAGTGATGTCTATTTAAGTAGTGAATAATATTAGTATGTACTATTCTAGTACATGTGAAGAGTAAACACATTAGCTATAAAGCTTAAGTTGCAGATGTTTGGAAGTGTTTCCTTTCTTGGCTTCATCATAAAGTGCTTGATAGAGAAGGAGAGTTAAAAAAGGGAGGAGGGGAGGAGGAGGGGGGAAGAAAATTTGAGTTGGAAAATGGTGCTTCCCCCACCACTAGCTGCATTTTAGCATCTTAATTCGTACTGTGGTTCCGTTTGTATTTTCTTGGTAACAGGGCTGACCCAGGCAATTTTCCAGCCTCAGCTCTACTTTCCCTTCCACATTGTCCTTTTTAGATGATTTGTGAGCAGGGGGAGCTGGTATGAATAGGATACTGATTTGACTGAATCTGCCCAACTATCCCTTTCCTGGGTGTTCAGCTACATCAGGAAGAGTGATCTAGTTCTATGTGGCTGTATGCTTAGCTGTGGGGTAGGAGGACAAGATCAAGGAAAGCTGTTGAAAGAGGGTTAGTGTCTTATACCAAACTTTCTCCTAAACACTTTGCCCTTAAGCTATCAGTTATATTTAAATTCAAGTTTGCAGCCATTACAGTTCTAAAGATCCCATTCAACATTTGGAAGGGTACAATACTGTATTTGGATTGGCAACTTCTGTTGCACTTTGTCATTTCACTAGATGGCACCAGTTTTAACTTAAAAAAAGAGGGAGGGAGGGGGAGGGTTGTTGATAGTGGATAGAATATGTTAAGCATTTGTGAAATAATGGGATTGTGCCAGTTTTACCCAGAGATTGTCAGATCCAGGGAAACTATGCTGAATTTATGGGCACTTGCATTGCTTTCAGGAAAGAAGACCTGGAAGAACAATCTTCTCTTCTGTTTTATTTGGAGGCAGCTATGAAGCTGAAAGAAATTTTAAATGTCAAAATCTGAGCGAGTTCTGTGCTCCGCTTTTCAGATAGGACTTCGTCATCAATTTCATTTACATATTTTTTTTCCCCTCTTTTGAAAGTTGGGTAAGCTTGGCTATATTCAGTAAAGGAGTTTTCAGCCATCTGCCCTCCAAGATTGCAGTTTGACAAGACTTTATGTTACTGGTACTCTATGCAAGCAGCCTTCACTGCTACTTGAGTTCTGCTGATGATGTTCTTTAAGGGAGCGCTGCAGTGAAAGAGACTGAGAAAGTGATCAAAAATAACCTAGTAAAGAATGATAGGTTTTGTGCAGAGTTTTAGGGGCAGTGAGATGAACATAAGAGGAGATTTATAGACTGTTTCCACTGGCAATGCTGCTGAAAGATAAAACAGTCACATTTTTCCGTCAATGTTTTGAACATGAAGTGAGTTATCCTCAAATCTCTGAAGTCATCAACTTCAGAACAGCACTTTGAGTGTTTTTATTTCAACTGCTAGTCAGTTGAGTTAATCATGATTAAAAAGGGGAAAAAAGTCCTATTCTGGCTTTTAACCTAGGTAGGCAACATCCTTTGATACTGTTAAGCCAACTCAGTTGATCTACCTCTTAGGGAAAATACCTTAACCCTTTCATCATTCAAGTGCAAATGGATGCGAAGTCCAGTGCTATGAGAAATATATATATATATATATAATATACATATATTATATATATATATATAATATATATATATATAATAGCTGCTATTCACAAGTTTGCAATTTGTCAAGAATCATGTCTGTTTTGTGTTCACTGAGTACTGCTCGTGGTCAAAAGCAGTACCAAAGCTATGAATCATTTTTAAGATGGGAATAGAAGACCTAAAACCAGGAATCTTTGAAGAGAATAATGTGGCTGTGCTCAAAGCTGCTACTGGGAACTGGAAAAAGTTGTCTATAAACTTGATAGTGCAAACTAAAACTTCTTTCAGAACAAATTTTTGGAGCGAGCCTTAGTAGAAATTCTGTTACTGCTGTGATACTCGGAGATGATTTATTTCACAGCACATGTGTCCCTGCTGGGAGGTTGCAGAATTCCCCTCTGCTTCAGCTCAGTGACTTGCAGACCTTCTTGGTCATAAGGCTGCCCTTGACCCTCAGAATTTCTTGTGTGCTGTCATCCATCTGTAATTCAAAGTCTTAAACTGGTGTAAAGCAGCCTGAGTTTGTTCTGTTGCAGAAACAGTTTTGGTGTCTGTTCAGTTTTTCATGTTTTGCCTTAGGATATCATGTCTAAAAGAGCATCATTGCATTTCACTTTGTTACTATTTGTTACTGAATGTGATACCTTCTTTGGTGTCCCTCTTGTGGGTAGGGTCTGCACTCATCCCTTTTGGAAGGGTAGCTTTGCAAAGGACATTGATATTGAGAAATGTTAATTCTCTGCCACAACCACCTTTTCCTCAGCAACATCAGGTTTTCCCTCCTACTAATAGGCTAAGGAAGCCAACATTTTATCATTCCACCTTTGAGATTTATCTTTTTAAATGTGCGCCTACTTTTGTTTGTTTGTTAGCTTTTTTGCTTTTGGTGGATTTAGTGCTAGGCCTTCAAGTCCTGTCTACCATTCTTTTTCTGGATTTATTTTACTATAAGAAATATAGGAACATATTTTTTCAAGATAAATGTCATTATCTTAATTGATGAAAATGCTTGATGAGAAATGGTAACAATTTTTAGTAAATTGTTTTTTAAAGTAGCGTCTGGTGCTTGTCCGTTCTGGAATGATGAAAAGCAGCATAGCATATTATTACATCTGATAGAAACTGCAAACTACTTCTTCAAAGGAAAAGTGCTAATGATCTGTAACTAATGAATGAATTTCGGTTAATGAAAATCTATAATAAAATTTTAGTATGCTTTTATTTGGACATAAATTCCAATTTAAATATGAATTGTATATCTAACAGCTCTATCTTAGTAGAAGACCTTGTGTCAATCTATTTGGGCACTACATAGTTTAAAAATGTATTTTTCTGTCCTGTGGGTTGGTGTGTTCTTCATCGCTTAAACTTATTAAACTACTGCTCATGTGGTAGTCCAGCACATTATATGTGCATATACAGTATAACATTATATGCATGGTGTGTATGCAGTTTTAGACTTGTGACTGAGGAATTTGGTCTCTTTTTCTGAAAAGAGAACAAAGCTTAAAAAAGAAAAAAGTTGTAAATTGTAAGGTAGTGAATTTCAGTGCAGTGTTTTGAAAGTGGCACTTTACATGTGCATACTTGAAACTTACATGCATTTTGAAAAATTCAGTAATAGTTTAAAGTGATAATTTTATTTTGATTAGTGCATATTACAAGGAAGGCTTAAATCAAGGTTCCTGAGATGGCCATAATTCATCAATGTGGAACATACCGAGAGCACTTTTGGAAATGATTTTATAGGAAGGCAAATAAAATAAAGGACTATGTTAAAACTGAATCTGTAAAACCATCATTAAAGTTCCTTTTTCCAATTGTAATGGTTTTAGTAGTGAGTTTACAAAACCCAACTTTGAAATGTTGATATTTTTAATTATAGCAAGAACATCTGTTGTTAATCCTTTCTTTATATAGAGATTGTTCGTTCTGTGACATTTCTCAGCTATATGCTTGAAATCTGTTACATGTATCTTGGTTCTTGCGTGTTTGTGTTTGCATGTTGAAGCTGAAACAAAAGTCACATCCAAAGGAAAAAACAGGGTTTGTTCCGTGGGGTTTTCCTTGTTTGCCTCAGCTCCTCTTTGTTCTCTCCCCAGGTCAGAGCGGCAGATGCAGTACATAGCACGGGATCTGCGGATACCCATGTAAGTCCACAAGATTAGAAAATGAAGGCCCAGGACCGGAACCTCAAAATGAACCTGTTATTCCCTAAAGAAATCCTATTTACTACAGTCAACCTTTGGTGCATATAAATGGATATGTAATTTGTAGATATTTATAAATAAAGCATTCATTTTCACATTTAAAAATGTTCCTTGAAAAAAATAAAAAGCTGCTAATGTATGAAACTATAGTGAATGATACTGCAGTAATAACAGATGTCGAAACAGGTAGAAGTTTTAAAGACTGTATGCATTTAACTCTTATATTGATGTACAGCTCAAAATACAGACTGAGTAACTGTTAGAGTCAGTGTATATTACAGTGGGTGGTATACAGTTTTGTATACAGTTGGCTTCTCAAAAATGAAGTAACATGGCCCTGATTTGAACTTCCATTTTTTTCTTCTATTAGAACATACCTAAAGAAAAATGTAAGAATGTTTGGCTAGTGTTCTTCTTCTCATATTATGGTTATTGAAATGTTATGGTTAACAGGAGTTTTCCAACATGCAGTGACTTGCTTACTTGACAGGAAGTTTTATGTCTTCTGTTTACCATATTCCTTCCACTATGATCTTTTCCATTTTCTTTTTTAAGGGAAGTAGGCGTTTCGGTATTCTGTGGCTCCATTTTTATTTATTTATTTATTTATTTATTTATTTAGAAGCTACCTAAGGCTAATATTAATATTATAATTGTCTACTGGAATATGAATTGCAGTTTTGTTAATTTTATATTGATCCAGTCACTTGGAAGGTTGTTTTCTGAGACTGTATCTAAACTGAGATCTTAGTGCTAGAGCTCTTAAAGCTGCTTCCATTGCTGTGTCACTAGAACATACACTTATGTGGCAGCCCTGTAGGTGTCTTGTATCTTTTCCTGCTGGCAGGATAAACTTTTGGTAGAAGTGCAGTATTTGTGTTTGTCAGTGTTGCTGTGCCATAGTAATGCATCCATGTATTGCCCGGGTTGTATATTGCTTGTCATACCAAAATAAATGCAGTCTTTTGGACAGCATGAAAAGGGGATTTTGTTAACTTGCAAAACATGTAGAACATGCATGAAAACCTATGGATAAATCTGTCGCAGGAGCTCATGTTGAGAAGCTAAGCATCATAAACCGGATGAGACCACATACAACACTGCATTAGTTTGTAATTGAATGTTGTCTTTCAAATTATCAAGTGCAAAATTTCTTTCAAAGAAATATAAACCATTTTGATCCTATGCTTGTCTATAACTGACAAGCTCAGAGATTCATTTTTTCTTTAATTTCACTGATGAGCTTTTGTTTGGCACACATGTAAGAGGTATTTGTGATACTCAACAAGGATAATTATTTGAAATGATTCTTTTGTTCACAGTGGTGTTTCATATTAAGTGAGCAGATTCTGTGTAGAAAATGGATATTAGAAATAAACCCATTCCACAGAAAACTCTTCCTTTATTTTTTTCAATAGGGATCTGACTTTTTTCCATTTGTTTTTGGTTTGAGGATGAAGGGGAGTAACTTATGTTCTCCTCTTTGTGACTTTTTTCTATATTATTTCTTCATGAGCTGCTGTGTTAAACAGAATCTTCAAGAGAAGTCTTTCATCTTTTCTCTCCTTCCCAATCTCCAAGTCTTCTGAATGTGGTCTCCTCTCTCTTTTTCTTTCCAGTGCTTTAGCTAGCTCTCATAGCTAGCCAAAAATGCCCGTACTAGTCAGAAACGACTTTTGCATGGAGTCCTCCTTTGATCAAGGTTTCAAGAAGTGAGGAATGCAAATTAAATTATCTGAGGCAGAATGAATTTGTGTCAAGTGTGGGTTTCTTGTTTCATTTGACTGCTAGCTCAAAGCCTCAGGAATGTTTTTTTCTCCCAGCAAAAATACTACACCTAAACCCTAATACACAACTTAAATTTAGATTTCTAGTTGTACCTGTTTGACATTACAAAGTCTTCTAGCCAAAAGAGATAGAAAAACCTTTTTAATTTTTTTTCTAGAGAAGTTTCAAGGATCAATATGCAATTAAAATGCAAAGCATATTTCTCTGTAAACTTATAAAATTGTTTTACATAGTGATAAGGTTTCTAGGCTTTTACAGCACATTTCCCTCAGATTACAGCAAAGATTGTCTCCGAATGGCGTGTTGAATGCTTTCTCATTAAGCTAACAATAAATGTTTTTTCAAAATATAGATTTTTTTTCTTGTTTTAGATAATTACCATCACAAAGACAAATCTATTTAGTCTTTTATTTATTTTCTTTCGTTTTCCAAATACTTAAACCATCTGCAAATTACATCAGTTCAAGTAAAAACCTTCTGGTATAGACCAAAGTGAACTAAAGTGAAAAATAACACTATTTTAATTGTTTTTGTTGAACAGTTTAACTTTTTGACTTTTTTTTTTTTGCAGCCTCTGATGGAAAGTAAGCTGAAAGCATTCAGTATTGGCAAAATGAGTGCTGCCAAAAGGACTTTAAGCAAAAAGGAACAAGAGGAATTAAAAAAGAAGGTAATGATATATACTTTTGTGTGTGTGGAGCTAAAGTTAGCTTCATATTAGATTATAACCAGTTCAGTCACCAAATTTCATCATTTTGATTTAGATAACTGTATTTTTCTAAGAACAAAAGCGATTTGTATTTTAACTTTTAACTTCAGAATATGTGCTTTTCTGAAATGTAAGGGTGCATCTCTGCATTTTACATGAAAAATTAAGTTTTCTGTCTTCCTGGAGTACTAAATTACAACAGTCCCTTGATTGTTACACTGATCGAAATACAGACAGTCATTACTTCAGGTTGTTTTCAGTTCTTTCTTTGCTCTGTATTATTGGATTTCAGTAATTGGAAGGAATACCTGTTATCTCTGAAGGTGTTTCAGTATATATTCTTGTTGCAAAACTTTTTGTCTAGTGATTTGTTTTTTATTTAGAAATACTAAAACATAAACATGTTTTTTCAAGATAGGTCCTAATGTTAGGAGATATGTAGCTTATAGTTGCTAAGGGTGAAGTTCTAAAAATTTTAGTCTTTGAGCCTTTCGCACACAGTGCATACCGTATTCCAGTGGGATTTCCCTTGCTGTATTCATGAAAACACTAGCCTAAGGAGAAGTGCTTGTGCTGAATTTATTGTCCTGCCTAAGTTATTGAATTAATTTTTCCATTGGAAATGCAAGGAAAGATCATATTGCTAACCTTCAGTTATACAGATTGGTAACAATGGGTAAAATGGAATATGTAGTGCTATCTCATGCTCAGCTTAACATAGAGCTCCAGCCTCATCTGTTGTTCTTTTCTTTTTAATAAACTTCTTGAATTTGGCATCCTTGGAGGTTAAACGACCATATAAACTAAAGTAAATGAACAGTCCTATTTAACTTGGAGACTTAGTTATTCAAAGTATTGATGCTCTGCTCTGCCCGCATTCTGTAATTTGGATTCTTCTGTCTAAAACTTGTTTGGTGAAGTTTGTTGTAGCATGAACTCTAGAATATAAATAGGAATGTTACTTAGCTAATTTAAGAAAAGTTGTCTAGTAGAGGCTGTTCTATAATGATAGTAAATAGATTAACATGTGTTCTGTAGGAGGATGAGAAGGCTGCTGCAGAAATTTATGAAGAATTCCTTGCTGCCTTTGAAGGAAGTGATGGTAATAAAGTGAAAACATTTGTAAGAGGAGGAATCGTTAATGCATCTAAAGGTATAACTCATCTTCTTTCAGAGCGGGGTGCAGGGGATCTTTTGGCTGTTACGTGAAAGTGTAGATTTGCTTTTATAAGCATTTTAGAATAAATGCATTGTATTAAGAACAGTAAATGAACATGATGCCAAAATCTAGTCTGTCCTTTAACTCAGTACATAGCTAGTGACCTGATTTGTCTTTTAAATTTAACAGGCAAAAACTTTTATAAAATGTCCAATCCTTGTTCTTTCCCTTCATACTGCATTTAGGCTATTTGTATTAGCATATCTTTCTTGGCGTTTTGAAATAATATATTGAGTTGCATGGACAGGACTTAAAACACTTTTCTATCCTGTAACTGTATTGTGCAGTATTAATTAATATAGTGTATTAATAATTTCAGAGGAACATGAAACAGATGAAAAGAGGGGTAAAATCTATAAGCCCTCATCACGATTTTCAGATCAAAAAAATCAACCAAGCCAGCCATCTAATGAGAAGCCTCCATCCCTCCTAATGATAGAAACTAAAAAGCCTGTAAGTTTTCTTATCTGAATATTAACTCCTTGTTTAACAGTCTAATTTAAAGTGCTTTTACAATAGAGCCGTGTGATCTTGCAGAATGTTTTTATCTGCATTTATCACATAATAAAAAAACAAGAAATTTGGATTTTTCTTAAGCCAGAAAAAAGAGCAAGAATGCAGAGATCTAGCAGTTCTATATCCAACATGATATGTTTCTCTAATGGTGCACTCATTTGGGTGCTGTAGGTTTTGGTTGTATCACTTTTATGAATACGTGTTTGGTGGCTGTTGCAAAGTATTATCTCTGATGCTGAGAATTTTTGAAGTTTGCTACAATCTTGTTGCTACCGGTTGTTTTTAAGTGTTTATTTTTATGAAAATTTGTCCTTTTTATTGATCCATACTTTTCTTTGCTAGTTGAAGTATTTTTATTTCTTTTCGTTTTTTGATAATGCTCAAGTAATTGCCTTCATCTCATTGAGTTGTGCACCTTGCAAGTTTTTGAAGCTGAACACCTTGTTTCTTTTTCCTTTTTGATACCTGCATCATTTCTTTTTTGCTGTTGTTGTTGTTGTTGTTGTTTTTAAACTGAGATTTCAAAATAAAAATAATTGGGAGCAATTTATTTTTGACCAAACTTAGTTTTCAAGTCATGTGTTGACTGCATATGGCTTTACTGTGGTTTTTTTTTTTTTTTTTAGTAAATATCTTGGAAGTCTTTAACAAGAGCTTACTACAATCTTTAAACTTATTTAAAGCATCTGCGCTACTGCCTGCTAGGGTGGGGGAATGAGATGTGGTAGTGTGGAATGAGATGTGGATATTCCCCATTTAGCTTCTCTTCAACTTTAAATGTAATTAAAATGAGAACAATGGGGTAATACTGGATGGCAGTTTGATATTCATTGTATGTAAAGCTCTACAGTTACAGAAATTACTTCTATCACTTTTGTCCTGCTGACCTCTATTTTGTTTTATGCAAGTTTGTATTGTAAAAATATTACTGCTTTTCAAAATTTCATAAATTTATCAAGTAATGCAATCAGTTTACTCACTTGCCCTGTCCAATGGTGATTGAAGATAATGAGGTAAAAATGATTTTATTTATTTGGCAGACCATCCCCAAAAACAAACAAAAACAAACAACTTTGCCTGGGGTGAGTAGGAAGTCCAGTTTTTCCAAAGCTGTAGTGTGTAACACAATTTTGTATGTCTGCCTATTGGAAACGTTTTCATTTAAATCTGATTATATAAAAGCAATGTTGTAGAAATTGAGCGTTCACATGAGTTAGTTAAGGTGCATATATTGCAGTTTAAAGTATAAAGTATTGCAGTATCCATATTCTTTGTAATTCAGTAGTGTTGTTTTTTTTTAAGGATTCTATTTAAAGCAATTTGCTTCAGACTTGCAGCCAAAAGGAAGGGAAAGACATTCTTTTCATGGAAAATGTTTGTCTTTGAATAAAATAATTGGAAATATACATATTATATATAGATAGATATCAATTTAATAGAGCATGAAGGCTTGCTAGGGATGTAATCAACTTTTGTGATAAGTTTCTAAGTTGACCAGACTGGCAAAATTCTTTACAGATATTTAAATTTGTATGTTGTAGAACGTGTTTGATCATACAGGCTGCATCGTAGTAATGACAAGTAATAAAGTTTAGTTTAAGTTATTCCTAACTTTGTATTTTCTAGTTTTGTGTTTGATAGCACTCAGTCTTAATGTTTTCAAGTCTTTTTTTTTTTTTTTTTTTCCCTCCTGTAGTTTACTTGATTTGAAACCCATGGGTAAAATTGCATGAAAATTACCTTAAAATTCATTATATTCATATAATTTTTATGTTTTGTTTCCTGCTGTGTGCTGAAATGTTGGCTGATAAATCTTTATTTTCAGCCTTTGAAGAAAGGAGAGAAAGAAAAGAAAAAGAGTAATTTGGAACTTTTTAAAGAAGAATTAAAGCAGTAAGTCTAATTAGTCATTACTATAAATAAAGACCACACACAGTCTTGCTACTTCTTTAGTAGCAATATTTGAATTGTTCTTGCTTTATTATTGTTGTTGTTCTTTTTTTCTCCCCCAAATACTTGTGGTATGATGTCATTAGCAGCAGCAGCCATGATAATCCTAAACAGAGTATGAACCTAGAGTGGTAGCTGCATGTTCAGGTCTCTGTGATTTGCTGGGGTGGCTGGTTGCTGCATAACTGAAGTTTCCTAATGTTCCAGGATCAGGAAGAATAAAATATTCTTAAGTGGCCCTTGAGAGGAACTGTGGAGTGAATTTTTATATATAGCAGAAATAAGACTCTCTTAAACTGAAGTTGAGATGTACGTCAGGTTATATAAACTTAAAACCAAAATGAAATAAGCTTCCAAAAGCAGATTCTTTCCTTTTCAAATGTATAATACAACAGAGAAAGAGGATTGCACTCATTGAGAGTGGCTGTGAGTGCCATACAAATAACGTAATGTATACACATTAAAAAGGAATACTATGAAAACATTTATGGCTGATCTGCTGTTTTATTTTAAACTTCATTTTCGTCTGCTTATTAGTTGGTGTAGATGAATTGAAGTCACAGCCTTGTATTCCTGGTATACAGTATCCTGATTTAAGATGATACTACAAGTAACCAAATAGTTGTAGTTTGTGTGATTATTGGTCACAGAAGTATAAACTGAGATGGGGTCCTGCTAGTGCTGGGCATGACTGAATAGGAGGGTCTGTTGCTCTGCAGAGTGACAGTCTACACAGGTATGGCTAAGAAAGGCAAGAGCAGAAAAGGACAGTAAGGAACTGTGAGTAATTTGACAAGTCATCCAAAAGGTCAATGGGCCTCTCTCAGTTGAATTTGAGGTTCAGATCTTTTTTATTTTTACTCTTTCCTCTTAAGAGCAGAGTTCTTGCTCCCAATTTTATAAACTGGTGCTTGAAGTTAGCCCATTCTGTCTAGGTTTAAAGCACCCTGGCAGTTTGGGTGAGGAAGCATGCATCTGGAGTAGTTTTGGTGCTTAGATTTTTAAAATCTGTTTGGTTAAACAGAATTTGGGATATAGTGGCATTTGATCGCAATGTTAATATTAAAAATTCGTACTTGTAATTTTTTTGAACAATTTCAGAGATACTAAGTTGCATTGAATTTTTTTTTTATAGAATACAAGAGGAGCGCGATGAAAGACATAAAACAAAAGGTAGATTGAGTCGTTTTGAGCCACCTCAGTCAGATTCAGATGGCCAGCGTCGTTCAAGTAAGTAGCTGTTTTTGTTTTTGGTCTAGAAAACTTGGAGACAATATTTTTATATATGTGTAGACATATACATACACTTTATTGATTTTTTGTTGTTGTTTTTGTTGTTGTTTTTGTGTGTGTGTGTTTGTTTATTTAGTGGATGCTCCTTCAAGAAGAAACAGATCGTCTGGTGGTAATATAGATTCTTTTTTCATTCAGTGCAGTGTTGTTGTTTAGGTGCATGTGAAGTTTGACCTGTGTGGCTTTTATTTCCTGTTTTTGTTCATTGTAGTGCTGGATGATTATGCACCAGGGTCGCATGATGTTGGAGATCCAAGCACAACAAATTTGTATCTTGGAAACATTAATCCTCAAGTAAGTTTTGAGCCAAGTAGTTAAGTGCAGCATTGGCATGTTTGGGCCCAATTACGTTTTTTCAGTAGCTATTTTTTCTATAATTAGTTTATTTTAAATCGTATGCATAGGTTTAAACCCATATACTAGGTACAGCAATGACTGTAGAGGCAGTATTCATTTGAGTAAATGCTCTGTACACGGAACTGCAGAAGGTAATTTCCGCTGAGCATTTTTGCTTTTAGTAACTGACAGTCGTAACATTTTTTGTCCATAGATAGCTACTTGTCAGAAGAATCATATCTCTTCGAAAACTGACTGTGACTAGGTTATATACTTATTTTAAGGCAGGTTTTATTGGGAAGGTGTTTATGAATAACATTGTTCCTGTTTATGAAGAAAATGAGAAAAAACTTAGATTTTGAACATTAATGTGAATGTAGAAATACAGTAGATTATTTCAATTTTTGCCCTTTTTTCCTTGCAGATGAATGAAGAGATGTTATGTCAAGAATTTGGACGTTTCGGACCATTAGCAAGTGTCAAAATTATGTGGCCAAGGACTGATGAAGAAAGAGCAAGAGAAAGAAACTGTGGCTTTGTTGCCTTTATGAACAGGAGAGATGCTGAAAGAGCGTTAAAGAATTTAAACGGTGAACATATTTTTCAGTTCTGGACTGTAGTTACCATTGTAGAAATAATTAATGCAATAGGCTTTTATTTACATAAGGTATAGTTTGGTAGATATGTGAACGAACAATGTAAGCAGGAGTTGGTAAACTTGGGGAAATGCATCTAAACACTGCATGTACAAGGAGAAATACACAGGTGCAGATCTAATTTATAACATGACCTTTTCCCCTTTTTTCCCCTTTTTCTAGGCAAGATGATTATGTCCTTTGAAATGAAGCTGGGCTGGGGCAAAGCTGTACCTATACCACCGCATCCAATATATATTCCACCTTCCATGATGGAGCATACACTTCCACCACCTCCATCAGGACTGCCTTTCAATGCCCAGCCTAGGGAGAGGTTGAAGAATCCTAATGCTCCAATGTTACCCCCACCCAAAAACAAGGAAGATTTTGAGAAGGTAACTTTAAAAGTACCCTGGGCCATATCTCATGTTAAATACTACATCTATGACAGTATTTCAGTGGCTTCCCAGATTTACATTGTTCAGGCTGACTTAGGCAGCCCTTAGTATACAAACTCACTGGATCCCTGCTGTAGTCCAAGGGAACCTACTTACTGAAACATTGTCTCATGTCTGTGTTAGGCCACAGTACTGGGTCTTGACTTATTTTTAGTGATGCTTTAAATCTGGCTATCATTTTCCCCCTCCAGGCTCCCTGGATTTTTTTCTCCTACGTCCCCCTCTTTTGTTGGCTGCCAGATTGCAGTATCTAAATTATTTCTTTAGAGAAAATACTACGTTTTAATCCGGGTACTTTGTTTTTACACTAGAGAAGTTAGTGTATTTTGTATTAGAAGATAATTAGTCCAGACCTCAAATCAGTATTTTAGGCTACTTACGGAATCAGTTTTCAGACTTCTCTTTGTTTTTAGAATGTTAGCTGAGGGAGTAAAAGTGAAGGGTAAGTATCTTGTAATCACAAACCAATTTTATTTACATTACCAATTTTATTTACGTTTGTAAGAATTTGTTGATTCTTTGAATGACACTTTAATGTGAGGATTGGCTTTTTTAAGACTTGGGAATGCAGTAATACCTAAGTGATCCAAGTCAAATAGTTTAGAATGGCTTCATAAGTTTAAAAACTCCTTTCTTAATTATATTCAGTGTAGTACCTATTCAGTGCATCAATGTACATTCTGACAGGAATGTTCTGATACTTTGCAATTAGTGAACCTTTATGGTTCACTGACACAACCATTTGCATTTAATGTAATTGCTTAGTTATAACTTCACAGCAGTGATTGCCTGCCAAACTTGTGATAGATGTGTAGTATTTTCATTGCATATGTATATTTTTGCTTGTTACTTGTTAACAATACTCACATATTCTATGTTTATTATCTGATGTGACTTCATATACAGACTCTGTCGCAAGCCATAGTCAAAGTGGTTATCCCAACAGAAAGGTACATGTTTTTCTTTATTATTACTGATCTAAATATAGAAAATTTCCCCTTCGGAATTTTAAAGAAAAATTGTGATGTTGAGGAAAAGGTAATGGCTTGACTGAGCAATGGTTCTTTCATAACACTCAGAAAAGTGTATTTTTTATTGTATATTATGCTTTTTTCAGGAGCTTTATTTTTAGCAAGGAATAGATTTAAGTATTTAATCTTTTGTGTTTGAACACTAGAAATAGGTGCAGGGTAATTTTGTCAGTGAAAATAGTGAGAAATAGCTTATCTTAATGATCCTTTATGGGTCTTTAAATATATGGGTACCTTATAGCTAGAACATTGCTGTATCCAGTTTGGGCTGTAGTGTTTTTTTATTTTGATTTTTTCTTTAATTGTACAATTTCTAACTAATGCAGTTGATCCCAATAAGTGTTTTTTTTTTTCTTTTTTTTTTTTTTTTTGATGGGCAATAATTCTGGTCACTGAAGAAGGTAGTTCAGCAATTGAAGGATATATATATATTTTTTTTTTTTTTTCATTTTTGGTCCCTGTTGGTGCTTCTCTCTTTGCACATGTTTAGGTACACTCTTGCTCAGCTAAGCTAAAACCTTTTCCCAGACATAGGAACACAACACTGTTTTAAAAGTTTTTTTTTAAAAAAAAAAAACAAAGTAAGAAAACAAAACAGAAACAAAAACACAAAGACTACCAAATTCTCTTTGACATTGGCCTTGGTGAGCAACACCAGCTGAACTGTCTGCGGCAGCGGGGGACCAGGAAAACATCATGGGATGGATTGGGAAAGTATACAGTTTTTGACCAGACATTGGTACGATCGGCTCCAATAAATGTGGTTTTATTATAACTGAAAGCCTTTTTTTTTTTTTTTTTTTTTTTTTTTTTTGTTGGCCAACTTAAGCTAAATGACATTTTTAAGTAATGCACTTAGACTCTCATCTTTTTCTTTTACTACACTGTTTTAATTGTCACAAAGTAGTCCCATTTTGGTGTGTATGGGGGGAGAGAACATTGGTAATGCTAGTTAAATTAGTATATTGACTTATTTGTCTGAGATGTGCAAGTGCACCAGCAATTTTGATAGAAGTTCAGGACAGTTCGGAATAGTTTGGTTGAGTAGTGACATGGAATAGTTAGTGACCAGCACAAATCTTTCATAATATTGAAATATGAATCATAGATAAAGTATTTATAAAACTGTACTTTTTATAGTGCAATTAACTTTCAGAGAAATATATGCTTCCATTTTATTTACTGTAGCATTTTCAAAGGTCATATGGTAAGAAACTCATGTTAATTGAATTGTATTTGAAAATATCTTGAATTCATTTTTCTTTAGATTCCTGATGACAACTTTTAGATTATTTTAGTGTATCATATCATGCAAAAACTTGTAACTGATTATTGCACTTAACTGTGCTCATTTATGTTTGAAAATTTTAAAAATCGTTTGAAAATATTTCTTATTTCTTAACACTAACAAAACAGAAAATACTGAGTGTGCGCAATCAAGATTTCTCAGAAATTCTCTTTCAAGTCATTATGTCTTATATGCCAGAATGCAAGTAATAACCTCTTTCATATACGTGGTTTACTGAATCTTTTTTACACATCAGGGAGGTTTGCAAAGGCAGTGTTCTTGACAAACAGCTGCTCTTGCGCAACCTCATTGCACTGGATGGAAGAACAACTGGATGAAATCCAGTGGCGTGGTTCTGCAGGAACATGGGCCAAAAATGGTCGTATTGAGCTAGCCTTAAAATCTGTGCATGTTTCAAACTGAAAGGCTTGGAAGCTAACTATATTTTTTATTTTTTTTTCTGAATGACATTTTCAAATACAGTTCATCTAACAAAAAAAAAGTCTTGCTCTTCAGACTTTGGGAACACTGCTTTAAATAAAATGGCTGCTGAATTATTGAATGTCCTTTTTCTGGGATTGTAGAAAGCAAAAAGAAATGAAGTGTGGGTATGTGTTGCTCTTTTGTGTGATAATTGAGGGAAATGTAGTTTTAATACTTAGTAGAACACAATCGCCAGAGCATTTGCCAGGTTTGCACATGGTAGGGGCACACTTTTTATTAGTAAGTTTTTAAATTGTAAACAATTTTTTCATCTAGTACTTTATATATGTGGCAGACTTCGAATATTCCCAGTGATTGAAAACAATCACCCAATGACCTTTGTTGCTTAGTAATGGAAAATTCTGCAGCTTTGCAATATGACAATTTTTTGATTTCTGTAACTTAAAATTTGCTAGAAAGAAGTTTTAGATGATACATTTAAAGAACCAATATTCTTTTGTTACATCTAAAATATTCAATTAAAAAAGTAAAAATCTGCACTCTTTCGTTTGCATCACATTCGAAGGACACATGCTGTGAAGCTTTTGATACCTGTAGACTAGCCTGTATTTGAAAATTTAGTATCCTTTTTTTTTTCCCCAAAATAATCACCAAAGTTTGGAAATTCAAGATCGTAATTATTTGTAAAGCTTATACAGCTGTCTCCTTTTAGTATACTTTCAAGTGGATCTGTATTTTCAAATGCTTTTTGAAAATGTACGCTGCGCATGTGCTGCTCACGTGTCTCAGGATGTTGTGCTGAATGAAATGAATGCAAATTTTTATTTTTTTAATTTTGATTTTGTTCAGTTGTGTGTATGAGGTAGGAAGCATTGAATGATATGG
The DNA here is from genome assembly GCF_000705375.1 of Tinamus guttatus. The sequence continues at coordinate 48,842 of NW_010584696.1, read as the reverse complement.
CATGGAATGAGGGACAGTTTTGTTCTGTTGGCGCCCAGCTAAGTCTTGGCCAAAAGGACTGTATTTTAATAAAATCACTGCCATATTTGGCATCAGGAAAGATATTTACTTTTCCTTTTGTATTTGAAAAGCTTGAAAGCTGAATGCAGTTTCTGTTAAATATATGAAAAGATTTGTTTAGTTTTGAGCATAATATTTAGCCATGTGTGCATCAGTAGAACTTTGGTTAACACTTTCCTATATGATCTAGATAATTTAGATGAGGGCTTACTGATTTTATTAGATAGATGTACATTGGTGTTTGGGTGTTTTTCCTAAGGGTTATTAAATTTTCACAAAGCAAGAGATGGTAGTAGGCTAAACTGTGGAAATTCAGGAATTCTCTTAAATCTTCACTCCACCCCTCTTGGGCATGTTTTCCTTGTAGAATGCCCGTGTCTATGTAAGGCAATAATATTACTCCATGTTATCTTATCTTCTATACTGTTTTCTGAAAAACACAGCAAAATAATCTCCTGCACAGTTGTAGTATCTTAGGTGGAGTGTAGTTTTACATAGTGTTAGGTCTGAATCAATTTTTCTTTAACTGTGTTGTTGTTGTAGGAATTTGCTCGCTTTGATACATCGAATGATAGAGTTTGTCGTACGGGAGGGGCCCATGTTTGAAGCCATGATCATGAATCGAGAAATCAACAATCCGATGTTCAGGTGCTTGTCTTTTTCTTTCGGTTTAAATAGCAGGAATTGTTGTAGCTGTTGCTAATAGTTTGCATTCTAAAAAGCTCTCAGTGTTTGCAAATTATATATTAAAAAAAAAGGAGGGAGAGGAATACCCGTGCTTTCCAATTATTAGTACTGATGTACGTAACCTTTCACATGATGTTTAACTCCTGTGTGTCTGAGGGATCTAAAGTCATTAATGGCAGTTACACACTTTTTTAAAAGGCAATGTTAAGCCCAGCCTTCCTCGAGTCTCGTCTGCAATCTTTATCAAGACCTGGCAGTCATTTCTTGTCCTTGTTGCAAGCAGAATTAAACTTCAGCTGTCACAGTGAAGTTGTCAGAATTTCCAGCTTTTGTCCTTGCTGCAATAAAAAAGATTTTAGTACTTTGTGAGATGTAGTCTCTGAACAACTTTATTTCAAGGAAGTATTGACTGACTTTACACAAACATTTTATCTGCAGTAAGGTCAAAATGTTTGTGTGTTTTGTTTATTTTTGTTTTGTTTAAAATACAAATTGAGTGTATAGGGGAAAAAATGAAATTTTTGTTTATGGGTTTTTTTTTTTTAATGATCCTGATTTTTTAATCAGTTTTCTGACAGAGTTTGCTGTTAGGAAACATCAATTCCCTTAGTATGGTATCTGAATAGCTGCACTGTATGCCTATGAGTTCCTCCACTGTTTGAGTTGTGATTGCTCCGATAGTAGCTCTTCACATGGATTCTCCTATATTACTGTGTGGTAGCACTCATTTCTTGACAGATATACTGTGCCTCTGGGTAACTCTGTATTTTATTTTGTAGATTGAGAGGAGTTATTTTTTCTGGGTGTGCACAGCTGTGCTACAGGTGTTCATGGTTTTAGCTATTTTGGTTTTGCTCAGCAGTGATGCTGGGATTGTGGACAAGGGTCGGGTATTGGTTCATTTTGCTTGATTGCTTCCTTTGAAATTGCACTTCAGTTAAATTCGTTTGTAACATAATTTATGTCTTCTCTTTTCTCTTTGGTTTAGGTTTTTATTTGAAAACCAGACTCCAGCGCATGTATACTATAGGTGGAAGCTTTATTCAATTCTCCAGGCAAGTAACATTTTAGAGGCAGTACATACCTTTAAGCACAGTAAGATAAAAATATGCCAAAATATCAGTATTTTGTTCTTTTTAGGGAGATGCTCCGACCAAGTGGAGGACAGAAGATTTCCGTATGTTCAAAAATGGATCATTTTGGAGGCCACCGCCATTAAATCCATATCTCCATGGGATGTCAGAAGAACAAGAAACAGAAGCATTTGTAGAGGAACCTAACAAGAAGGGTGCACTTAAGGAAGAGTATGAACTTTTAGCAATTTCTACTGCTGTCTTAACAGCTAATAATCTTTTCTGTGCTTTTGTTGTTTTGTCATCCCTAAAATGTTACAATGCTTGTCACAATATTAATTAGAAGCTCTTTTAATCTCGAGGTCTGCATTATATTATTGCGTTTTGAATGATACTTATGGCTAAATACTGTATGAATTTTGTTGAACTCACTGTCTTTGAGCAGTGAGAACTTGCAATCCAATTGGTATTAGCCATTTGTTTGAAAGGGATTGGATGAGATTTTTTTCCTGTTTCATGTTCCCATCTGTTGGTGGGAAAATAATATGTATCTCAACATTATAAAAATCTAATGAAATAATATTTTATTGATGTTGTTTGTCAGAAATTAAAGTGCAGAGCAGCTGTTAATAAGCAGGAAGAGAAGGAGCAGCAGAGTTGTTTGTGTGTTATGCGTGGTGGTGATAGCTATGTTAGCAGAAATACACACATATACGTATAGCTATCATTGTTCCTATTTTGTTCTTAGCCTGCAGTTTTTTAATTTTTTGTTCTTTTTATTATAATTAATGATGACACCAGTCATGGTTCTGGAATGTTTAATACGTAATTTATTCCTTGTATCTTCGAAGTACTGTGTTTTTTACTGAAAGTATTGCATCTGTAATATTTCAGACAGAGAGACAAATTGGAGGAAATTCTGCGTGGATTAACACCTCGTAAGAACGATATTGGTGATGCAATGGTTTTCTGTCTAAATAATGCGGAAGCTGCAGAAGAAATTGTAGATTGCATTACAGAGTCATTGTCCATTTTGAAGACTCCTCTTCCTAAGAAGGTATAGAGAATTTATGTAACTATAGTTGTTGTGGTTTTGGAGGACAGCTTACTTAACAGCTCGTGCGTCTAATTTACAAGCTGTGTTTCAGGCAGCGTTAAACTTGTGTATCAAGAGCTTGAACTTAAGCACACATGTTTTCTGTGAGGTTTTGTGATAAATATTTATTCATGCTGGGCCTTCTTGTAGCTAATACTCTGCTCTGATTTTGAGAACACCAGAATAGCCTGTCCAAAGATAAGAAATTAAATTTGCAAAGCTTTGTGAGGCTTTGTGAGGAATACCCTTTATGAGGAGGGTATTCCATGTTACAGCTGTAGTGCGTCTTGCATGATAGTTGCTAATTGTGCATCGGTATCTTTATTAACAGTATGGCTGTTGCCCTTGTGTAGTCGTAACTCCTAATAGATAGTTTAAATCATTTTGTATCACTTCAGGGGAATGATTATATTTTTATGATAATTTAAACTTAAGGTTGTATTAATTTGAGCATTCTCTATTTTAGATTGCAAGACTGTATCTGGTGTCAGACGTGTTATACAACTCCTCAGCTAAAGTCGCCAATGCTTCCTATTATAGGAAATTGTAAGTACCGTATTTTGGGTGCTTAGTTGCAAAAGTGTAAGACTTATATTCAGTCTTACGTACTTGTTTGCATAAATGTGGTAGTAGATAAATGATTAAATGCGTCTCAGTAACACTGATCAAGTAAGACACTGATGATACGTCTTTTTTCTGTGAAAATATATGTTATACAGCACATTAGAATATAAATGAATGCAGTTGATACTTTGGGGTAAAAGAAACCACATGCAAGTGACCATTTCTGTGGAACCTCACAGAGGTGAGAACCCACATGTACCTCTTTACAGAAAGAGGTGTAGGTTGTAGATGATGTTGTAGTTAATATATAGCAAAATAATCCAGACAAACTTTTTTTTTAAGAATTTTTCTAATAGAGTTTATGATTATATTATGGTAAAATGAATTTATTTTAACATGATGGGAAATATTCAGCATGTTGTAAAACTCTAGAGATTTCAGATGGCATTTCATGTTGCAACACTTGTTCACTGTGCCAGTTGTTGCACATTGTGAGAGAAGCTTCAGAGAAACTAGGAAGGTGTTACTCGCTGTGCTTTCCTCGAGGGCCTCGCTGAGTTATTTAAATTGAAAACATAACTATGTGTGGGTTTTTTTTTTCTTTTTCTTTTTTCTTGGTTGTTTACTTTAAGCAAATTGAATCTTGAGAGAATACTGGTTTTTACTGGTTTTATGTAAGTCTGTAAAACTCCTTTTATCCTCCTCCAATGTTTTCAGGCTGTATAAAGAGACTACAGCAGATGTGAATATCACACTTCACGGTTCTGTTGTTTTCAAAGGTGATTAAATATATAATAATCATATTTGCTTTGTAGTTTAGTTCACGACTACTTTAGGAATCAAAGCCTAGTCCTTTTGACTCCTGTGTTCCAGGTACTTTTTATGAATTATGTATGTCCGGAGAATACTTACATTACCAAGTTTAACCAAAGAAATGTATATGTTTAATTCTAGTTTTGAAACAAAATTATGTCAGATATTCTCTGATCTCAATGCTACTTACCGTACAATACAAGGCCATTTACAGTCTGAAAATTTCAAGGTATGTATTTTGTTGTTCTCTACCTGACATTGAAGTCAAATGAATAGATGTTCCTGCACAAGAGTTTGCATTCTATCATACGTGACGTAAAACTCGAGCTTTCCAATTAAAGTTTTTTTTTTTTCTTACTCAAAGATGAAAAATTAGTCAAGACTTTAAAAATTATTGAAGGAGAAGTCAATTTTATATTAGAAACTTTTTGCCTCAGGGAGAAAAAAAGTATGTTAGGAACAAAACTGTCTTGGAACAGATGAAATGCACCAGTAGATGTATAGTTGTGGATCTGGGAGGTTATCCAATACTTGAATTTCACCAAAAAGGTCTTGCCTTTTTTTTTTTTTTTTTTTAAAGCTTTTTAATTATTTTGGACCACTCTAGGTCTCAGTTTGGGGAATAAATTTGGGCTTCCCGATGTGGGAAGAAACTGATGGCAACATAAAAATACGTTATAGTGCTTTTGCTGATAATTTGTTTGAGGTCTAGTAAGCAGACCTATCCATGGCTGGGTGAAAGTGATTTTTCTAGGTGTTTGGTGCTCTGCTTCTTGCCATTCTCATATAGGTACTCAGCCCTGCTCTTTCTGCTCTTGTTTTTAAAAATGCCTCTGCAGCTCTTTTTAGCAGAGGGTTAAATATGAAGTTTCCAGGACAATTAGTTTTTCTGTATTGGATGTTTTTACTTTCCCTGGTTTCTCTACCTTCTCCTCTCCTGTACTAAATCAGTTGTCATAAAAGCTAAGTGATATCTACTATTCAGAAAAACACCGAGTTATATGGTAATCATGGGTGGTGTGGGTATGTATGTATATACTCTTCAACGTACATTCCCAGCTGCATTTAATGTGTCAAGTATGCACTGTAGCCCATGATCTCAAGTGTAACTTGTGTTTACCTCCCCCCCCCCCAATCAAAATTTCAGTAATTTCAGTTATATGAAAAAGCTAGTGTTCTTTTTCTTTAATTGTTCGTTTTTTCTCCTATGAAAGTAGCTTGTGCTATATTTAGGAGAAATGCTGGCTTTGAACATCTGAGGAGATTGAAAGTTGCCATTGGTATAGGAGCTGTGAGAAGCTGAAATTGATTATGTAACATGAACTTAAAGGAAAACGCAAAACCCAAGTGAGATTAAGAAAAGCAGCTCAATTTTAAATTTACTAGTCTTTCCCAGTATAGTATCATTGTAATATATCCCAGTCTGGAACTTCCTTGTTTTACGCTGTAGCAAACTATAGTGCTATTTCTCATAAATCAAAATCTTTTATTAGAAACTTATTAGCATTTCCTTTCTATTGCTTCTAGCAACGGGTAATGACCTGCTTTCGAGCATGGGAAGACTGGGCCATCTATCCAGAGCCATTTTTGATCAAACTACAGAATATTTTCTTGGGACTTGTAAATATCATGGAAGACAAAGAAACAGAGGTAAGTGATTTGCATGGTCCATAGTGGTGATGCTGTGGATGGCAAGTTAAAGCTGTAAACATGCAGTGGAGTTGGCAGGGGTTATTTCAACATAACTGCTAGGGTGAATTCAGCTCTGCTTTGTTGGAGGAATTTGCAGTTTATGGATTTTGACTAATCTGGATGGTATGACATGCTTAAATGGTGGAACAGCTCCCAATCTTTGCTCTTAACATATCTTAAGATATGTTCGATTATCAATATTGTTTGATCTGTTTCTGCACTTATGGCTTCAAGTTTAGGTGCTGTGGTGGAATTACATTGTGAAAGCATTTCAGAGCAAAGATTAGTACAGAATGATAGGCATTTGCTTTATGTTGGAAATACCCTAATGACAGTAATTTTTGAGGTAGAATTACAGGTATTTTTCCTTAGAATTCAAAGCAGTTTGGGCATCTCATAACTTGGCCCATTCTCTTCACCTTCTTTGCATTGGATTTAGTAGAGCCCTCTGAGCTTCCTTAGTTTGAAAGGGAGGAAGGATCGTTTGCACTTTGGATGTTCTGTTCTGATCATTGTGTTATGTTAGAGCAGCTAGTTGCCAGCTTTCTAGTTATATTGTAGCATTTACGTTTTCTTTGGCAGAGATTATTTTTAACAGGCTATTTAGGGAGCTTTGTTGAGGTAATGACATGTATAATTTATTATTTAATATTTTAAAACTTTGTGCTTAAAATTTTCAGGAACACCGTTAGTGCTAAGTGCCAAGTACCAATCTGTCTACAGTTTCATATGTGTCTTATTTAAATAAAACCAAGATAGAACCAGTAAATAGATGTATGTTTAGAATAAGCTCATTTTGTAACTGCAAAAATGTGGCTTTCAGTGAACTACAGTGTAATTGGAAGGTTAGTTATTTCCCTTGTAACAATAATGTCAGGAAAATATATACACAGGAAGGAGAGCGCCTGTACATGTAAGTGTGTATTTCGTTTACATGTGTTTACATGGTATATGTACTTATACTGAAGAGTTTATTTCTGTCTGTTTTTCGGTTAGCAAGCTGTCAGGAAGTCTTCCATGTGTTGCAAGTGTACATCAGACTTATTTAAATGTGATTAGCTCATTTCAAGCTAGTTCTCAAGTTTATATGTTTTATTCTTTTTGGATATAGTTCTTGGAAAATCTCCTGTACCTTGTGGACAAATTCCAAGTTCTTTACCATTTCATATAAGAGTATATTGTATTTTTTTTTTCTTCTGAAGTAGAAGCAGTTCTACTGGGAGGCAAAAATCATGTTCAAATTGGGAGGAAGGAGCTTTATTTCAGTGTTTTTTTTGTTTTGGTTTGTTTGTTTGTTTTTAAGCTCTTGCTTTATATAAATGAAATGTTCCTTAATATAAATGAATTGATAGTTGAAAAGATAAAGGAAAACAATTTAGATCTGTTTCTGAAAGAATTTGATAATCTATTTGTCTATAGGAAGTACCAGATGACCTTGATGGTGCTCCTATTGAGGAAGAGCTTGATGGTGCTCCCCTGGAAGATGTGGATGGAATTCCCATCGATGCTGCTCCTATTGACGATCTTGATGGAGTCCCTATTAAATCACTGGATGATGATCTTGATGGGGTGCCTTGTAAGAAATGGTTCAACTTTACTTGCAATTTAAAGTTTCCGTTTTTGAAGATAGTAGCATTCAAGAATTTGATGAAAAGTTGAATCGATTGTTTCGAATTTATCCACAGAAGAGGTAGTTTATTAAATAGCTTTTATATTGTAATTACATCAGGAGCATAGCAGATTCCTTTTGATGTTATGGACAAATGCATATCAGGTTGCAAATCCTGTTGAAGTGTGTTTTTATTCCCTTCCTCCCCTGCTTCCTCCACTCCCCTCTGCAAGTAGTGAAATGGCATAATATATTTCAGTATTAAAATCTAACTATTAGTTTGGGGTTTTTAACTTGACGTCTTGAAGAGCTTTGGAAATTAGTTTTCTGCCCTCTCCTTCAACAGTGGATACAGCTGAAGACTCGAAAAAGAATGAGCCGATATTTAAAGTTGCTCCTTCAAAGTGGGAAGCAGTGGATGAATCAGAATTGGAAGCTCAAGGTTAGTTTGCAAATTACTTATTAAGCTGAAACATTTTCCTAGTTAAATTTAAAGTTTAAGGATTTTTTTAATGGCCATTAATCTATTTCATGATAGTTTTTAACAGATCTGTCTAAAATGCTAGTATTTCTTTAGTAATACAGAAAGTTTTTTCAGTTTTCACTTCTTTTTTCATTAAAATTTCTATGAAGAAAGTAGTTTACTCTGTTTTTATTTTCCTAACTCAGTAATTTAGCAATTTTTAAAAATAATTTCCAAATCATTACAAATAACTATTGGAAAAATCTGTCCGATCTTTTTCTCTGAAAGATAAGGTTCTACAAAATGAGAAACACTTGACTGCTTTTGAAGAATTTCTGTGAAATAGTTAGCCTTTGTATTAAAGTGTTAGATGTTTTAAAATGTTATAGTATAGTATGTTTTCAGAGTGATGTGATAGCTTTGTTGTTGTTAAATGATTTTACTTTCTCTTCTAGCTGTTACGACTTCTAAATGGGAGCTTTTTGACCAACATGAAGAATCTGAGGAAGAGGAAATTCCAAAGTAAAGATGAGATTTCTTTTTCTTGTTTCTATTTTACCAGTCTGGCAGGTTTCTTTAAAGACATGCTTTTAAGTGAAATGTACGATTCAACACTAATATGTTTAAAATGTTTTTCTATTAGTCATTTCTAATGACATTGTATTTTGCTAGCACATTATTTAATGAAGTTAATTTTTGCCTACTCTCTTAAAATACAGAGCATTTTAAAAATAGTAAAACTATGTTATTCTGATGGAAACGTTAGCTCTCTGAGGCAGAGTTCCTTTGGAACTCCATGTAAACTGTATATAAGAGCAAACAAAAATGAAAATTTGAAAGTAGGAAAATAAGAAAATGCAGATGATCAGGATCTTAATGATACATGCTTTTTCAGACACCATAATTCTAATGTGATAATTTATACTCTTCTGCAGAGTTGCTAATTGTAGTGTCTCAATTAATGCTAATTTGGCAACTCATTTAATGTAAGAACTAAGGTAGTATACTACACTCTGGGAAATCTGAATGTCAAAGCTGTATGAATGCATCTGAACATATGCCTTTCTCTTTAGACATGATGTACAGCAAGTAGTGTTCTGATGCATATATTTCTTTGGGTGGTAATAAACCCTGTGCCATCTGTTGTTGCTGATCAGTCTTTTATTGTGTTCTTTAAACAATTGAGAGCATCTATTATTAATGCTTTAAACAATTTACTACCTTGTATGTGGTGCTGTAGCACTCTAGTGGCCAATCTGGGAATGTTAACTGTCTGGCATCACTCAGGTTTGCATGAGTGGGGCATTTTGTTGAGGTAGTGGACTTGCTTTGTAACTGCATGTTACTTCTGAATTTGAATTTAAATTTCTGCTTTATTTACATGAGAAGTGTAAATTAACATTTAGTGTTTATAATTCAGATATCTTTCTCACAAATTGATCAGTTTTGTAGCTTCAAAATTTCACATATGATAATATTACCTAATCTCAATTAGTTTGTTGTCTTAAATACATATGTACCTGTTAATTCTTCTTGTTTTCCCTAAAGTCAAGAAGAAGAAAGTGAAGATGAGGAAGACACTCAAAGTTCTAAATCAGAAGAACAGCACATGTATTCCAATCCTATTAAAGAAGAAATGCCTGAATGCAAATCATCAGTCAAATATTCAGAAATGAGTGAAGAAAAACGTGCCAAACTTCGAGAGATAGAGGTCAGTGTGAGATGTTTTCTTCCAGTCTTCTATCTGCTTGCTATCTTGCCTATTTTTCTACATACAATGGGGAGTTGTTTTTATTGAAATAATTTGTCTTATTATAGAGGACTTTTTAAATCTGATGTATTTTTATAAAGATGTGTTTGTTAACGGCCTTGCATGCCGTCTTTTGCTTTAAAAAAAGCAGGAAAAAATGAAAAATTCTATCAGGGAATATTGCAGTCTGAATATTATGTTGCTTTTTTAGTGTCCTTTTTTTCTGTACCACTGGCAGCGGTAGCTTCTTTGGGTTCTTCTACATTTCCCTCTTTGGGTAAATGGGGTTGATTTTTAAATATGGCCTTAATCCTACACCTTTCTTTGTCTCTCTTTCTTTTACCGTGAAGTCCTTTTATCTGTAATTAGTCCCCAGACAAGTTGTTCTTTAAACTGTCTTAAGCCAGCAGTCAAAGCTACGGCATAGCCCGCTGATTGTGAAAATCAGCCATTCTAATTGAATTGAATTTTGGTCTATAGCGCTTGCTTGTTCTTTTGTCCTTTCTCCAAGCATAGATGCTAGCACAGCTGTTAAGGTTGATGAGAGGAGATTCTTATACGTTCATGCTCGCTTCCAAGCATGTGATTATTGAGGAAGAAGGTGACTAGAACTTGAATTTGTTGTGAACTCTGTCAAGTTTTCTCTTGTGCTCTGCAAAAGCAAATTTAAAATAGTAGGTTAATTACCATCTTATTTTCAATGTTTAAAAAAACAGAATGCGCTGAACACTTTTGTACTTTCGTTCACTGCATTGAAATGTTATTAACAGTTCGCTAATCTATTTGTTGCACATATAGGATCTCTAGGTAATAGATTATAATTCAGGTAATACTTTGAATGTGGAAATGTAGCTAGTCATGCTACAACATACTGTTAAGATAGACTAGCAAACTCCTGTAATATTCTGTAAAGATTTTCAAGTTTCTTTTTTTCCATCAATGACAAATGTCAAAAGAGAGTTATCTGCATGTTGCCAAGAAAGGAAGTTATTCCCTTTACTTCAATACAAGCTGCTCTATCAGACCAGATTAAAAGTCCTTTTGTTTAGTGTCCTTTCTTGAGCAGAGGATGCTTTGAGCACAGTGTAAGAACATAATCTCCAGGAGAAGCTCATTACCTAAGGCCTATTCTGGATTTATGAGCCCTCTGTACCTTTATGGAGAAACTGAAGTTCCAGGTAGTCTCTCTTGCTTCCTTGGCTGAATCGTGGGGCCTCTTGTGCAGAATGCTCGTTTTCAGGTATTTGCTAATCGGTCATAAGTCCTCTCTGAGGCTTCTAGTTTGCGTGCAACCCTTTGATTTCTATAAATTATTATTTTTAGCAGTAGCTAGGAAAATGTATGTCTTGATTCAGCAGAGATTTTGGTCCATTTAAAATCTCTGAATCCACTTGTGTTTTACACAAAGATGCAACTGCAAGACACATGACTTTGTGTGTGCTTCAACATGTCTGAGTTGTTCTCTTAAGGCAGAAGAGGTATTTGAAATCTGTACATCAGTATAACTGGCATCTCTTAATAGTATTGCAGCTGCAGAAATTCCATTGCCCTTAGACTCAGAAAACTTGAGCTTTCAAAGCAGTTTTGCATTCTCCTCTGCTGCTGGAAAAGTCTCTAGGATTTGTTGTACCTATTGATGGACAGATTATGCTTTAAGGAAAACACAATGATCTGCTCAGAAGTGTGTCCTGTATATGATCATTCTAGATAGAAGTGTAACAATGTGTTAGGTGAGCTAGAAATTTATCATCAAAAATGTGATTAAATTCCTAGGTAATCCTAGTATAAAGTATGCACCTACTTCAAATAAGTTGTGGTTGAACCTGGCCATGTGAATTCTGAGATTACACTACTGTGGAATAACCTCTTTTTAAAAAAGCTTTTTTTCACTCCTGAGAACATTGTTTATGCATGCAGGCAGTATCAGCAGATAAGAAGATCATAAAAAACCATGAGCAATCTTTGAAAACTGATGCATTTTAAGCAAGTGAGGCTACTCACAGAACAGCTGCTTGTGTCAAAATTCTATAAGCAAGGAGCTGTTATCCTTTTCTATTACTTGCAGGCTAACTGGTTGTTCTTGTTTGTATGAAGGCTCAACTTCTAGGAAAATTGGATCTTTTAAATGTCTATTTAACTCTATTCAACTGAGTTTGAGCAGAGGATGGGGAGAATTTCAAAATGAATATTGATAGGCATGAGGTATGTTATTTTTGTTCCCAGTTAAAGCTGGTTCTCTAGAACTTATATGGGATAGCTCCTTGTGTATGATGAGAAATGGGATCCCTGAGTTGGAGCGTTTTGCTAGAGATTGCTCACAGGAATTCCCTGCTGCTTGACATTGCCACGTTGCTGTCTCTGTTAAGAGTGATGCTGCTGAAGGATACTTCTCAATGCTCTTTGGTGTGGGAGACTGCAGTGGTAGAGCACAGTCAAGAAATTAGTATTTCAAAGTTCTGGCACAGGATTTTGAAAACTTTCCCTTTTCTATATCACCGTGCATATTACTGAATCTAGAAATGATCTGGACAAAGCCAACAAATCTCTATGTATGCCTAGGAACAAACGGGCTTAGTAGGTTTTGTCCACTGGACAATAATAGTTAAACAGAATAACTAATTCAATGAGAATAAATTAGTTCTCTCTGAATTAAAGTTCACTAGGTGGAATGCTTGCAACATTCATAAATCAGATGCTCAAGGAGACTTGGTCTGATTTTTAGGAATCCCTGTCTCTTAGAGGGTAGTCTGCAACTGCATGAAATATAAGCATTATCTGTCCTACAACGGATCCGTCAGAAGAGCATTGGGTACAGCCAGTGTACTAAGAATGGTTGAAAGGAGGTGATCAAACATTAGAAGTTTGTGTATTAACTCTGAGCTGCAGATTCTGCTGAGAATTCTTTTCTGGACATTGGTACCCAAGTCATCATCTTTGTAGAACACAGTGGCCATGCAAGTGTTCCAGAGCATTTGCCCATGATAGTGCAGTGTTCTGAAGAAAATGACTGTGCATCAGGCTGTGGAATGAGCTGACCTAACTGTTCACCTCTGCTGAAAGGAAACATCCTGGTCCTAGCCGAGCTCTGACATTCTCTGATCCTCTGTCTGGATTGATACTACTCACTAATTCACCGGAAAAATGCAGCGGGTTGGGGAGCTGGGACTACTCACTAATTCACCGGAAAAATGCAGTGGGTGGGGAGCTGGGACATGGACTTATGATGGAACAGTGAATTCATCTGACTCCTGGAAGGCTCAGACAAGCACTGCAGCTGGTGCAAAAGGGTGGAGAAGGAGTCCTTTGCCTGGATTCCTAAGCCTGATACTGAATTCCTGGTTACACTTTCATTTACATTACTTTGAGCTATTCTGCTATGCTTCCTCACTTTCAATATATGGTTAAACAGTGGTGGTCTTGAAGCTTTGTTGGCCAGAAGTCTTGTAGGAGATGTGTGAGGTTGTGTTGTTTTGAGCTTTGGGTTGTTTTTTGTTGTTGTTGTTTGTTTGTTTGTTTGTTTGTTTTTCAATTGAGTGAGTTAATTGGGAAAACAGTAAAAGATCCCAAGGACATACTCATTCCGTTTTTGTTTGTTTGTTTGTTTTTCAATTGTGTGAGTTAATTGGGAAAACAATAAAAGATCCTATGGACACGCTCATTCCATGTTAACCTGAGATGATGAGCTAAGCTTCTTCTGTTCTCATGTTTGGTACTGAACTTGATAAGAAGCTAATGGTCTTGTGGTTTGCTTGATAGTAGAGAATGCAGCTGATCTTGCTCTTACCAGAACAAGAGGAACAGGGTGACACTGAATGTACTGTTTCGAGGGGTGTTCTATCTTTTGAAATGTCTGTATTTGTAAAGTGCCAGAGGACATCTCACCTTTGCCCTCCCACCAAATACCATTGTCTGCTATTTGGCATACTGCTTTTGGCAGTGATGCAGGTTTCCCATAAATAGGGGTTTCTGTTGTAAACAAAAATGAGAAGTTTCTGACTGCAGATGAAGTGCCCTCTGTGTATGAGGGAAGGAAGCAGAACATTTGTCAGAAATCTGCAGTGGCCTTGGCACACACAATGGGAATACCATTTTTTGAAAGAAGGGTTTTCTCTGTCGTGTTTCTAGTTAATTGAAGAGTTGCATGGTTGATGCGAGTTCTGTAGCTGAAGGGGATCCTGCTTAGGTAGTGTTTTTGTTGAATGCTTGTGTTAAAGATATTTGTTCTTGTGATTTATTTCTTTAATACCCTTACTCTTTGCCCACTAAGAAAGTATAAGGGCTCTTTAGAATATATGGTAACTTCGTGTCCAGTCTGGCTTGCTGCTTTTGAGAGGGAAGAAAAAACCTTCAGCACTTAACACAGTGCTTAACATGTGAGGTTTTGGAGAATAAGAATCTTATTAAATAATCAAAAAACTGCAAGTTTTGGTGTTTTTTGTTTGTTTGGTATTACTTTTTCCTTCACATATTTTCAATGTGCAGGAGTTAAATATTTCTAAAAACAAAAGTATTTTGCATTTTGACTGCAAGCCTAAAATGAAACCTAAATGAAACCTGGAAAACCTACCACTGTGTGTAACTGCGTGGGTTGATGTGGAAAGAGGAAATGCAGCAGGGTCAGAACACAAACATTTGGGAAAAGCTTGACAAATACAATCTGCCTTCCTGCCATGAGCACCACCCCCCACTTCTACTTTCTTAAATCTTTGAATGAATGTAAGAGGCCATGTCAGACGTGAAATCACTGCAAGAGCAAAGGATGAGCAAATGATAAGAAATATGAGTGAATTTTTATGGTGTGAATCAAGTTGGAAAAGAGTTCAGTGCATCTAGAACAAATTCCAGGTAGAAAAAATGTGACATTTGGTTTACCTGGACTCGGATGGGATGGGTGTTACCACAATAAATTTAGTGTTATGTTTAGCAGTACTAGTGCACTGAATTTTGTTTTGAGGCTTGATAGCACATGAAAGACTATTGCTGTAAAAGTTCTCTCTCTCAAATCAGCCGCTGTGCAAGCCACTCTGAAAAGAAGACTCTTTGGTTTGGTGTCTTCGCTGTGCCAGTCATTCAGTTTTAACCTTTTAATATTTAGGGTTAATATACTAAGACACCTGCAGCAAATGATCTCATTTTGAAAGAAAAATGCAGATAATGATCTAAAAAATCTTAGGGTGCAGTATTCTAATGATGGGAACAAAATTTAGTAGAATAATGTAGAAAAAATCCCCTTATTTTTAGTTCTTGTTATGTCTGTAGATAACTGCAGGTGCCCACAGACAAATATGCGGTTTTGTTGCTTTGATCCAGTTAAATAAAGTTAATATCTTTTCGTGTACAAATTTGTATGGACAGAATGAAGTACACGCGTTATAAATTACGGAAATTTCGTTTTCAGCCACCTGCCTAACTGGATAATAATAAGCACAATAACCTAATGGTCAGTGTTATTTTCACAGCTTAAAGTGATGAAGTTTCAGGATGAGTTAGAGTCTGGGAAAAGACCCAAGAAACCAGGCCAGAGTTTTCAGGAACAGGTTGAACACTATAGAGACAAGCTGCTCCAGAGGGTAAGAAATGTTCTTTATGTTTGGCTCTGATTCTGTGATAGGCTTTTATTGAGTTTATCAAATGTAAGGTGGCATTAAATATAACAACAAATGTTTCCAGTTAAAATCCCATTGGAATGTCAAACTGCATGCCTAAATCCAGGTGCTTTCTGCAGAGTAGCTATAATCCTTCTTAATCAAATTAACATTTTACATCTCACAGATGAGTATTATTAGCATGTTAGAGTATATTGAAACCTTAAGGGGTCAGTTGTGGACCTAGTAATAAAGCAGATGCTTAGATATGGGCAAGAAAGGGCGGTCTGTCAGCTGAAGATGTTTACAGACTTTCAGTTTAACTTCTAGTAAATGATGAGTTGTGCTAGAGGCTTCCAAAGGAGGAGAAGGAATAAGGGTTGAGCAGCATATGCATTTCTTCTGATTCTCCAGTGTCACGGATGTCCTAGCTAATTTTGAATCTTTGAAACATGACCAAAAATGTAAGTTATGTTTGGACAGTTTATTAAGTGAGAGAAGATACAGGCCAGTTGCTCCACAGACTGACACATCAGTGATAAAATTACAGAAATATTGCTTCTGGCATGTAACTGAAACTATCTGTGCAGTTTCCTTGAAGCTACAAACAAATAACAGCAGGATTCACTAGGTATTTTTCTGTCACCTAAATTATTAGGAGTTCACTATATGGCTAATTCACTGAAATAACATTTGCACAATACTTTGCAGAAAGAGACCTGTAAGAAATACAAGAAGTTTGATCCATGGAGCATTTGGGTTTTGATGATAGCGGTTAAAGCTTTAATTCATATGAGTATCTTTTAAATATTTGTTATATATATTTTTTAAAATACAGATGTGTCCTAAAAATTCCCAGAGAGTGATTTGTGTAGTAAGCACAGAAAGCTTGGCGAGTCGGTCCTAAAAAAGCACACACATCATAATCCTAATAGCTTTGTTAAATGCCTTGTGTTGAATTAATTCAACCAATTTTCAGATTTATATGCTTTCAGTAATTATCTGGCTTTTCTGTTTTCACTTTCAATTATGAAATTAATGTTTAGTTACAGATATCCTTTAATTATAACAGGTGTTTTTTACAATGTGTTTAATCCCTCTGTTAATGAGTAACTGCACTTGTATTAATGTCGTCTTTTCTTTAAAAATCTCTTCTGATTAATGAAATTGCCATTCTTATGTCTTCTCTTCCTTATGGGGAAATGTACTAGACACCTATTTATTATTTTTGCCAGGGGGGATTTTTTTTATTACCAGTATTTAAAGAAGCACGTATTTCAGTGTCTCTGTTCAAAATTGTGATCAGTCTAGGTTTATTTTTGTGTCAGACTTTTTCTAACACTTTGACAGAAAAATAAGGTGTGCTTAGGGTGCATATTTTTTTTTAATTTGGTTCTGCTGATGAACAGAAATGAAAGTTGTTGCAGAGCCTGATTGGTATTTTTGTTTTGGTCTTAAATGTCTGATAGTTATAAGATGGTCTCGATTTTCAATTTGGGATCATGAGGATGAATGCATGTGTTTAAGTAGAAAGGAGTTGCTGATAATTTCAAGTGTTTAGTTTAAAAATACATTACAGCTATAATATTTCACTGAGATTTGTAAAACTGAGGACTGCGCATTTCCAGTTATATCCTCAGCTATCGTTTGATTCCCAGAGGGTATCATTTTGTCTTCTGTGAGTTTGTGTTCTGTTAAACACTTAGTTTGCTTAGCAGGTAGCAGTGAGAGGTTAGAGGGGGCGTATAGTGTGCTCATTACTTCCTTCCCAGGTTAAGTGTTGGTGCTTTTTTGCTGTTTGTGAATAGCTTGGGTATCTTTAATGATCAGTCAAACCTCCTCTGAAACAATTAATGCTTCTCATAATTCAGGAAAAAGAAAAAGAGCTGGAAAGAGAACGGGAAAGGGACAAAAAGGACAAGGAAAAATCTGACTCCAGGTCCAAAGATAAAAAGGAAAAGGAGGAATGTACACCAACAAGAAAAGAGAGGTACGGCTTTCCTCGTAGTCAACTGGATAGGAGGAAAAACCTGGAGTTAATATCTTTGCATACAAATATACAGGCTTGAAATTAGCTTGCATTACATGTCTTATTTGGAAAAGAAAAATATGTTGTGGATCTTAAAACATATTTCAAAGTTTTAAACAAATTTGCCTCCTTATCCTGTCACAACTGACTTACCCTTCTGAATAGAATCCTCTTTTGTTTTGTTTAGGCCCTTGAAGAAACATGATAAAATAATGACCAACAGAAACCAGTCTATATTTAACTGTGGTCTTGAACAGTAAATTAATTGCAATGTATTTGTCACAAAATTGTACTGAAATCATGCTACTAAAACAAAATTATTTGTGCCACTTTAAATACTATTCATCTTATAAAGATTCTTCACAACAACTGGTTTAGATGGTGTAATCAATTGTGCACTGTGATCCTTCAATACTTGTGTAGCTGGAATCTTCCATGGTTTCATTAAGCATAGCTGTGGGTAAAATACCTTCCTTTCTCAGGAAATGATGATGGAATATTTTCACATACCTATTTGCTATAGTGAAAGATCAGTTACCAGCCTTGATTTTTTTAACCAAAGCAAGTTGGCTTCTCTCATTCAGTCTGATTTTTCAGTAATTAAAAACCCCCTACTTTCTAGTTACTTAAAGGAGCCTTACGTTACACTGGCAAGACAAAAGGAATAATTTGTTTTAATACACATCCTTATTTCTGCGTGTGTGTCCGTGTGCATATGCGTGCATAACTGCATTTGCTTTCTTACAAAGGAAAAGAAGACACAGTGGGTCCCCTAGTCCCTCGCGCAGTAGTGGCAGTAGACGAGCAAAATCCCCATCGCCAAAATCGGAACGCTCGGAGCGCTCCGAACGCTCCCACAAGGAGAGCTCACGGTCCCGGTCGTCACACAAAGATTCTCCCAGAGATGTCAGTAAAAAAGGCAAAAGGTAAGGTGGGATCTTCTCTTATCAGCCTGTGCGTAAGTTAGGTGCGTAAGTTGTCTTGATCTTGGCAGAGCGTGTTGGTTGCCTGTGCGTTTACTCTTACTGGATTGTGCTTTCTCATTAACATCTGTAGACACTTGGTCTTTATATATATATTTATATATATATACACACACATATATATGCGTTTATACACACACACATACACACTGCCAGAGTCTTGAGAGCTAAAAAATATTGCTTTCTATGTTCTTGTTTACCTCATTACTGAAAACCTTGAGAAATGCGCTTAAACCAAATCAACCTGCTGCTTTATTTTTATTTTCACAAAGCTTATTGGCCCACAGAAGTGTTACAATTACAGTGAGCATGCTGTGTTTGTGCTCACACAAAGCTCCTCTCCCATGTTGTTATTTTAATGCAAAAAATCTGGAGTAGCTTCTGCCTGATCTCCAGACTGATAGAAGCTGCTGATGTTATACCCAAGATGAGATTATTATTTTATTGGTGCCTGGCTTAGATAAACTCAAAAGTTTAGCTTCCACTTCTTTTAGGAATCTGCAATATCTTATTGCACAGACACATTGAGCAACTTCCTGTGTTGCTGTTGAGAAAATCATAGTATAGATCTACAGTAATCAGATTCTTGTGCTGGAAGTTAGCAATTCAACGAGAGGTCGAAAGATGTTTGATACTAGTAATTTTTTTTCAGTGTTAATATTGTGATCGTATTCAACTTACATGAAAATAATGCAGTAGGTGCACATTAGGTTGCAAAGTTTATTCACTGTCCATTTTTGTTGTCTGGGAATAGACCCCAAGTTAAACACATGAGAGTCAGAAGTTTCTCAGTACAACACAATTGACCATAATTTCTCATTTCACTTCTATGTGAATATCAGCAGCTATTAACACAAGAGCCAAGGTGGAAGAGGCATATGTAGAAGCTTATAAATTGCTTAAGTTTGCTTAAGAATGACAGGAGTCAGTGTTATTTTTCTTGTAGGTTCTGAACATGGAATTTAAGCCAAAAGGTATTTAAAGCTTTATGCAAAAGTTGCCTTTTCATCAAAAACAAGATACTAGTCTGTCATCTCCCATTTCTACTGGCAAAAAAAAATCTATTTAGATTAGCTCAAAAAAAAAAAAAAGGTAAAATGCTTGTGGAAAAGCATCAATTATCAATTATTATCTGATGCAAAACTTTATTTTTTCCAGGTCGCCATCTGGCTCCAGGACACCGAAAAGATCGAGAAGATCACGATCCAGATCTCCTAAAAAGTCAGGGAAAAAATCCAGGTCTCAGTCCCGTTCTCCCCACAGATCTCACAAGAAGTCAAAGAAAAGCAAACACTGACAATGTTAATATTTTTTATGATGCTGTCACTTACTGGAAATGCGGTTTTGTTTTTGTGCCTGAACAGTCTGTTTAAAAACAAAAAAGCATTCCTGATCTTTTTCTTTCGTGAATGCACGTGTATACTCATGAGTATCTGCATCTGTAGACCTGTCATTGTTTTATATTGTACAAAATATCTTCATTGTGCTATTTCCCAAATGAAACATTTTTGTGTTTAGAAGTTTCATCAAAAATGTGTGTAACTGATCTGCTGGCAGTAGTGATATTTTGTTTTAGAATGTTGTGACATAGCAGAAATAACTCAGATGTTTCCCCTTTTGTAGCTTTGACAATTTGAATTAGATTTCAAATAAAATCTGAACAGAAAATTAAGATGTTGTTTTCTTGCCCCATTGGTGGTACAGATCTATAAATGAATTCATAGTTTGTTTGGAGGTACTGTGTATTTCAGACATACTATGGTGTTGAGATCTTTTGGTTTAGTACTAGCTCTAATCCTGTTTTTACTAGTTTGACTATACGGATGAAAAGCACCCTTTGAATCCAGGAGATATATTTTTTTCCCCCCATCATAATAGTCAAAGAGTTTGATAACTACCATGATAAGTTTTCCACCTTTACTTAATGGTATTTCTTCATTTTAATTGCAGGGGATATTTCTGATACCAGAGTAATTATTTTGCTTGTTTTTTAAAATTCAGCTCTGCAGAGATACATCATATACACACACACACATATATATATATGTATATCATACATATATGATGTATTTGAAATGAGCCATATTTATGACACTCACAGGGAACAATCTAAGGAAAGCAAACCTGGATTCTTGACTTCTTCAGGTATAGGTACAATAATCTCAAACTACAGTACTTTCTTGTTTTCTAAAGCTAATTTTTACTCCAAAAGGGTAGCTTTTACATTATTTTATTGAATTTATTCCTCTGTTGTGGAAATTCTTCAAAATAGAAGAAATTCAATTTTTATTAGATTTTATTTATTAATATTTTGGAATCAAGAGGCTGTTTAACTTTTTCAGTGTTAGGCTTTCTCTTCTGTTCTATGTGTTAGATGTTGAAATAGTTTTAAATCGCTTCACCTTGGTCTTTCTCATGCATTTTTTTTCCTCTGGGTGGGGTAGAGGGGGGAGAGACTGGGAGGGTTCATTGTTTATACTTGGAGGTGTGGACAGATTGTAATAAAAATATAAAATCAAAAGGGATCTGGCCTCCTGTGAACTGTTTCTAAGAGGAAAACTTGCAGCTATTACAGGCACAGTGATGGATGGTAGCCTGCTGTTGTGCTCATGTATCTACAGGTTCTGTGCTAGAATTGTGTAAACGTTACAGGGAAAATCTTATGTTATCTATGTATATAGCCTAAAAGACAACACTTTATGAAGCGAGATCTCGCATGTCTTTTGAAAAGTTCATATTTAAATCAGAGAAAAATTCTCCATTTTTTTCCCAGTGGGAGATTTTGTTGTAGTGCTATATAAATTGTTGTAAATGTGAGAACAAAGTGCAAACTTACTGAAAACTTTGCTAAGAGTGAGCTGAGAGATACTAAAAGCATGGACAATATAAGTATACTATGAAGACTTTTTTGGAGTGAGTTTTGAATATGTGTATTGATAATGAGGAAATAATACACAATCTATCTGTGTATATTATGAAGAATCTGTTTTAGAAATATACAGAGTTTTTTTTAAATTATTTTTATTTTTCTCTGTAAGGAGTTTTAGATGTACAAATGTTGGGAAGTAAACTATGAGAAATTATGTAAATTGGCTTTTTCTTAAGAGTGATGTACTCAGACCTGACACAGGCTAGATTAAGTAAGTAAATACTAAAAAATCAGTTGGAGATAGGAAGAATCCTACCTCTACAGTAGAAAGAAAAGTTAATTTTGGATGCCATAGAATTCTTTAAAAGATTTTGTTTGTTTGTTTTTTGTTTTTAAATCTTGGAGCAATTTATGATTCCATTAACTCCTTTTATAAATTACGATGTTACGGGTGAAATGAGGATAAAGATAGTTTATCACAGGACTATTGTATATTCAGAATCAATTGTGCATTTCATTTCATAGTTCAAAATTCTCATGGTGGAAAATAACTTCACATAGAAGTTAGCCATACTTTTCAATAATTAATTTCAGCTTTTATGAAATTCTCATCAGTTATTATGAAAAATTCAAGCAAAAGAACCATAGGAGCACACTAGTTACACTTTATTTTTAGCAGCTTTATTCTCCAATATCATCTCTCAGTGTCTTTATTCCATAAATATAATTTGTGATCATTCTCTTATCTCTGTTTCATATCTGTAGCTTTAGAAAAGCTGTTGTGTTACTAATAGACTTTCAAGAGCTATTAAGAATCTGTATACTTAGCCAAAGCCTGTATTTTTCTTCTGAAAAGAGCATCTTTTGATCTCATTTCCTCTTTTTAATCTGTTATAAATAATTTTGTTTATAGCTTGACTTGTTCGCAAAGAAGCGAAGGGGTGGGGGATGAGTATCTGGAAAAATCTTCTATGAAAGAGTTCAAATTACTGTTGAATACTGAAAATTAGGCTGCCTGTAAAATCTATTTTTTGTTGGTAGTTGGGTCATGTTGCAGTGACTAGGTGTAGTCTGAATGTGCCGTTACTGTGTGACTTGTTTCTGCAGCGTTTTGGGGTGAAGTGATAAATTGTTTATCCTATGTAGAATAGGAATAACTTATGTATCATTCATCCTGGGATTTGCGAAGTTGCACGGAGGTGAATCCCTCTGGAGAAAAACAAACTAACTAACAAAACCCCTGATCTGAAGAGGTATCATCCTTTTTTTTTTTTTTTTTTTTTTTGTATTTGTGATCCTGTAGGAAGGGAGCTCGTTATCCTTTAATATTCCACCTTCAAGGGGGTGTCGCCAGTGCTTGGAAGGAGGATGGGGATATGAATGGACAAGGGGGATCTTCATCCTGTCGTACTCCTGCCCTGCCTTAGAGATGATTGCAGAGGTAAATATTCATATTTTCACGATAAGGTTCATCCAAATGACCGAAACATTTCCTGTTGTCCGAGGCTCACCTCGGTCGCGGGCGGCGATCCTGCCCCTCTCCTCAGCTCTGCAGTATTGGGTGCAGTTCTGGAGACTGGCAGCACGGCTGAGTAAGGCCTGAACCCTGAAATACCATCTGGTAAGGCTTTTCACATGGTGTCCTCTGGGGAGCCTGGAGGTCCCAACTCGAGCATGAGTTTTATGTTCCCGGTTGCACACGTGGAGTGTGTCGTGCCGCTCTCTGCGGGAGAGGCCTGTCCGCTCATCCACACGCGGAGCACCGGGAGCTCCTGCCGTGTTGGAGCCAAGGGCGCCTCAGTGCAGAGCTGCCGCTTCAGCCCCGTGTTCCTGCAGCAGCCCGGGCTTGGGTGCCCGTTCCTGTAAGGAGCAGCCCCATCAAGCCAAGATCAAGGTTCGACGGCTTGGGCCTTACCTGAATGGAAAGCAAGCTGCTTGGCTGGTGAGGCAGAGAGCCTCCTTCCCACAATTACGTTGTTTTTCTTATGAGTATTAGCAAAGTGTTTATAATTTTAACTTATCCTTTTAAAATCTGCAACTTCCTTTTCTGCACACCAGCTGTTTATATCTTTTGTCAAACCAGGTGAAGAAGTGTTGGTTCCTGAGAGTCATTTTCAGACTATTATTTGAGGCATTAGTCACTGAATTAAAAAAAAAAAAAAAGAGGATTTTGAAGTGCAAGACTGAAACACTTAATACAAGGGTAACAAATTATATTTCCTAAACCCCTTTTAGAATTGTAACTACTTAAAAGCTCAGCTTGTCCTTCCCTCCTAGTGACAATATAGGTACTGCTTCTTCCGCAATTATAAATCACCTGCTGTATTAATTTAACTTCTACCTAAGTACAAATGAAACCCTTTAAAGGTGCTGGATTATTGTGTTCTTTGTGCTGATTTTTTTCTGCATGTATAACTATTCCCATGCTTCTTCAATTATATACTTCATTATATTGGTAGCCTGTCTTGAACTGACCTAGTTTAGGTCTTTATAGAGAATTCTCATAGGGTGCTGATACTGTTCAGGGTCAGACTTCTTAAAAAAGACAATAATTTGAAGTAGTTAACCCCCAGGTAGAATTTGACCCCAATAGCTGTCCTTAAAACGGCACACCCACCACAGTCTTAGTTTTTGAGGAAATATATTGGGGCATGTTTCCTCTTAATGTTTTCCTATCGTTTCTTTAAAAAAAAATCAAAATCTCTTGGGGAAAAAAACAGGATTTTTATTGCCTTAAAAATGCACTGGCATTTGCCTCAAGACCTCAAAATTGGATAGTTTTCAAACTTGCACTGACTTTATTAAATAAACTTCAGAGGTAGGTTTTAAAGCTAAAACTGTATGAAAGCTCTTATCTGCTTGAGACAACTAAGTTACTGAGCACTGAAATGGGAAAATCAAGTTTTATATTTAGAAGTTGAAGAGGTTAAAGGGATGTTCTTTGCCTGCCTTCCTGGAGCTGTATCTCTAAGAGCAAAGTATCTTGAATGTGTTCCTGTAACATTAATTGAAACCTGTAGTATCTTGTGTATGCAAAAAGCAGGATGAGCTGAAAATGGCAAATCTAATCTGAGTATCTTTATTTTAGATGCCTTCCTGTGGTTCTGTCCTCTTCATGCACATACAGTCTTTTGGAGGAGCTAATGCTTTTAACAAAAAATCAAGTGTTGTGTTTAGTAATTTGCAGGTGTATTAACATATGAAATTTATGTCTTATTCCGGACTGCAGGCTCACTGAACTGGCTTGAGGAACTTGGGCTAGGAGATTGTTTCTTTCAACTGGTGTGATTCCCTGCTAAAAATACTGTCATGAAAACATTACTTATTTGGCAGCATTAGAGCAAAAGTAGCTTTTGAAGTATATTTTAATGGCTGTCCTTTTTGTTATATTTGACCTAGTTTCTCTTATTTTTTTTTGTTGCTTGTTTAAAAACATCCAGAATGTGGGGTGGTCATTATGTGTGTATGTGTGTATGTGAGTGTATATATATATTTATTTTTGATCTAGTGTTCAGTAGCCTAAGGTTTACCAAATTATAAACTTGATTATAGGAGCCAAACTCTGGAAATTAGCTCAGAATTTAGTTTCCTGAACAAGGCTATAAAGTTTCTAAATTCAGTAGATTTATTAAAATGATGCATTCCAATATTTGGAAGTGCCTTTTGTTCTCATTACTACACAAAATACTACAAGACTTGTAGCGTATTGTTAGCTCCTACTGTTAATGATATTAGTGAGCAAGCTGGTTTTGTAAGCATCTTAACTAAAATGCTAATTTAATTTTGTTCAGATGTATTTTTCATCTTCAGGACACAGAAATCCCAAACAATTGCACACTATTTTCCTTCCATCTGCTTCTGTCAGAGCACAGGCAGCTTTCATGGATAAGCGTGTTGCATCTATCTCTTCTTTCTAACGTCTAATCTTGTACAGGGATGTTTGACTGTGTAACCCTGTCATAAGCTGGAAAGTTTTCAGTTTGTGGTTATTTAAAGAGGAAATGATAGCTTCACGTGAACTTTTTTGTCTTGCTTTTGGTTTTGTATTTCATGCAGAAAATTTTCCAAAGGACATGGCGGCAATAAAACTGTCAGTGTGTCAATGCTGGGAAGCGGTGTTGTTCCGAAGGCGGCAGGGAGCGGTGTCTGTGCGCGGTTCTGCCGTGACAGCCGCTC
>NW_010584696.1:3901-13987 GCF_000705375.1 Tinamus guttatus | reverse complement strand
AGGGAGGGCATCTGCAGCAGCATGGCCAAGACCCTGCAGACCGCCCTGCACCCCCCCGACTGGCTCCGGGGCAACTACCTGGCCGTGCGCTACGAGGACCTGGTGGTGGAGCCCATCAAGACCCTGCGACAGGTCTACGGCTTCGTCAACCTGACGGTCAGCCCGGAGATGGAGAAGTTCGCCCTCAACATGACCAGCGGGCCGGGCTACTCCTCCAAGCCCTTCGTGGTGTCGGCCAGGAACGCCACGCAGGCGCTGAGCGCCTGGAGGACCGCGCTCAGCTTCCCGCAGATCAAGCAGGTGGAGGAGTACTGCCAGCAGCCCATGGCCCTGCTGGGCTACGAGCGGGCCGGCAGCCCCGAGGAGGTGAAGGACCTCAGCAGAACGTTGCTCAGGAAGCCGCGGCTGTGACGGGTGCGCGAGCCCGGCCCTCCTGGCTTGAGGGAGGGAGGGAGCCGGGAAAAGCAGCCTGGTTTCTGATTTCCTCCAAAGAACTGCTGAAGGGTAACATACAGTAATGCGATGATTTATTTCTTTTTCTCCTTCTTTTCTTTTTTTTTTTTTTTTTTGGTGTTATATACAATTAAAAAAATAAAGCAGAACTGAACATACATGTAAAACCCCTTTCCCCTTCTCAAAATGCCAGGCGTGATGCTGTACCAAGATCTTGTTTACGGAGTTGCTGTTGCTTTGAGGCTGGTAGCAAAACTCTTGCACAATTCCTAATACATCTGTCTCCCATGGTGTGGAGGGGATGCCCTTGCAAGGCATAATGCTGAAAATCAGACTTTTGTATGAAAGTAATTGTTCAGACATGATAGTAATAAACAAAACAATAAATGATATTCATTTTTATAATTACCTCAATTGTTTGGGAATTACAGCATTGCTTATGTAGAGCTTACAGGAATGCTTGCTTAAAATAGCAGGAAGGGCTCTTCTAAGCGTGCGGGTGGAGGGCTGGAGTGCAGCGTTTGACATGGTCGAAGATGAGAGGCTGCTCTTGCACGAACAAGCACAGATCTCCTAAATGTAGTGCAGGTTTTCTGGCTATATCAAAGCAAATTTCTATTTAACTGTTGTCTCTTTTTGTTGTATTTAAGGAGTTTTTGAAGTGCCACTGTAACAGTGTCCTAAGAGTTCTGAAACATTTGCCATCACAGCAGTATTTATTTTTGTCTTGACGTGTATGTCCTGGAGTCACTGTCAAATAGAGGTGGATCTACTGTGTGACAAAAAAATACCAGATTTGAAAAGACATTTATCATACTGGAAACCTTAGCATGTGTGAAAACTAAAATAAAATGATATATTATGTATATTCTATAGTGCTAACAATAGACAGTAAGATATTTAAGATACTCTTGGTGTTCCTTGGTAGCAGGCATAACAGGGAAGCATTGAAAAATGCATAAAAATGCATAAAATAATTTATCCTCCTTTGTGTAAGTGTCAGAGAGTGTATTTATGTGTAAGGAAGGAGGAAGCGTGCAGATGAGGATTTGTAGCCGTAATGGAGATTTTATGGAGCGAGACCGGCATTCGGTCTCAGAGTGCTGCTTGGACGCTCGTTGCCGTGAGCTGTCGTTGCTCCGTGATGGAGCCAGAGGGTGATCTGGCTCTTCCTTTCTGGGAGCTGTGCCTAAAGAATCTGTCTCATCCATTAAACTTGATAAAAAGAGGAGATTTTACCACTTCTGCTTTTATAATTTCCTACTAAAAGCCCCTGTCTATTAAAGGTTAAGTGATGTGTTGCGCAGGAGAAGTGCAAACACCTCAAGTACTTTTTAATCGTGGTGGTGGTGTTCTCTAATGCTCTTGGAAAGACTTATCTTGAAACCTGAGTTTTTAAACAAAGTAGTTTTGCCAAGCCGCTCTCTTAGGAGACTGTTGACTTTTGTACGGCAAGTGCATTTTACGTTGCCTATCTGGGTGTTGTGCTTCCAGCAAATATGAAGAATATGAGTGGAAAAAGGAAAGTGCTGTGTGAGAATAAATTGATAAAAGCAGGATGCTGATAAGGCGGTGTGGGTGCATG
Organism: Tinamus guttatus; assembly: GCF_000705375.1. Next base: position 11,949 of record NW_010584696.1, on the reverse strand, counting down.
TATGTGCGAGTGTTGTAGTGACTTGTAATGTGTCTTTCTCATACTAGAGTTTTAAGTCAAACAGGTGGTAAGTGCCTGCTCAGGTACGTGCGGTTTTGATGAATTTTGGCACTAGGTGTTAACCTTGTTCTGAATAGGAATGGACCTTTAATGAACGAGCTGTGAGGCTGTTGTGTAAGGGCTGCCGAAGCCCCGCGGCCGCCGCGCAGCCGGGGGCCACATCCGGCGCGCCTGGGGCTGGGCTGGGAGGACGTGTTCCCCAGGCCCAGAGAGCAGGGCTGGGATGGAAGGGACGGCTAGTCTGATAATCGGAATACGTACTAAGATACTTGTGGGATTCCGTGCTTTGTGCTGCACATGCTGGGGTGTGATGCCGAATGGATGGCAGGCATCTGGTTTGGAGCAAACCCCGGGCTTTGCGTTTTGCGGTCAGACTATCCTGGGGCAGCGTTGGAATATTGGGATCTGTTGACCCCAAATTGGGATTGTGGAGCTCTCCTTCCACCCGTGCCGCTTCATTCAGGAGCCTTGTGGGTGAGCGGTGCCCGCCGGGCTGCTCAGGCAGCCTGTTGACGCCGGGGCGAAGGGCGGTTGCTCCGGGCCACTGAATTCCCTGTTCGGAGGGAGCTTAACAGGTGATCAGAGTAGACAGGAGTTGCCTCCAAGCGCGTGAAATGTATCAGCCCAATGGATTTAGCTGCCCAGATTGCCCTTTGGTCCTGGCCGTGCTGAGGAGCTCCCCAGGCTCCTGCGGAGGGAGCGCTGGCTGCGCTCCTGCCGGCGCCGCGTTGCGAGCAGCGGCCCGCGCTGCCGGCAGGAACCGTGTCAGCAGAGCTACCACAGCTCCGGCTGGTCCCTGCGTGAGCTCCACCTACCACATTGCAGCAGGGAGTCATCACCGCGCTGCTCCGGCAGACCTGGGCGCCTTTTGGTGGGCAGGAGGAGCCATGCAAAGCTCCGGTCCCCAAACTGAGGGGCTGCAACTGGCCTTGGGGCAAAGCTTCCCGAGAAGCGAATGGGATTTTGCTTGTGAAATACTGGTTGTCTGGACCCTCTGTTTGATGCTGCTGTGTTAAAAAATAAATATGTAAACAAGTAGCAGTTAAGAGGCTATTTTTAGTCCTTTTAATCCTATGTCTTCAGAAAAGAGGATTAGAGGAATTAAAAAAGAACATAATAATTGAAAAAAATCTGGAAAATGATAGAGAAAATAGGATATCAGAAAGTATTTGGATGTGGTTATGAAAGACCTCTGCTACTGTGGGCAGAGACATCTAGCTGAGATCTGAATACTTGACTCAAATAACATCTCACGCTTGAAGAACAGCGCACGGGTTTGATCTCTGTCTGATTTAATAGCAACTGTGTGCTGCTTAAACTGAAGTTAACGCTTGCGATAGTGGAAAATCAATAGGATAAACTAGATGTGGAGCACGCTAAGCTCCATGGAGCTGGGGGAGAGGGTGTCTCTGAAGAGCTGGCAAGGCATTGCTGCAGCTGAGATAGCCCAGCACTCACCTCTGGGTGGTTTTCTCCTGCGAACTGATACAGAAAGTTGTACAGTCACTGCGCTGGGTACCGATCACTGTGTGCATGGAAACACTGGGAAATCCTCCGCCCTCCCAACGTCGAATCAACTTAAAAACGTATGTGTAAAAGTGCACAGGGATTTTGCAACTCACCTAAAGGCTGGTAAAGAAAACTGGTTTGGAGCAATTCAGGTGTCTCTGGGGCTTTCTAATAAAAAGAGGAAGTTCTTCATTGTTCAGCTCTCTTCACTCCTTGCCAGGTGTTAACTCCATCCCCTGTCTGGGGATGAGGAGGAGCACAACTGCCTAATTTAAAACCACAAAGCTTGTTTTTCAGTTGTGATATGAACTCAGGTCTCCAGAGAGGAAATCCTGGTGGTTATAATGAGTTCTGAAACAAGTATTTTCCATTCTGTAGGCCCTGACAGAGAGTGGCATTTTTCTTTATTCCCCCACCCCTTTATTCTTATTTGCTGTGGTGTATTTAAGTGTCCTTAAAGTGTGGCCTAGCTCTGTGCTCCACGAGGGCCCTGGAGGCTGTCTCAGGTTGCTCCCATCCGTATCTTTAAAGGCAGCTGCGGTCCTTGTGGAGCTGCACGTGCCAGATGTGTCAAGCTCTGTGGGACTGCCTCATGTGAGCCGGGTGACACTCGGGGACGTGCTACCTGCCTCATTCACGCTTTACCCTGGGGATGCCACTGCATCAAAACTCTTCTTATTCTCATGCCACTCAAACTAAAGGCATTGAACCCAGGAGAAATATTGCTCTGCTGAAATTATGCACATGAACAAAACAAGTTGATCTAATAACGAGGCTGCAAGCGAGGGCGAACCTGCTGCCACCAACGAGTCCCCGTGCGCAGGGTGATAACCCTGGCAGTGGCTCCATGTGGTTTGCGTTTCGTATCAGGGCACCTGAGCACACGCTTAGGAAAATGTGTGTGTGTGTGTGTGTGTTGTAAAACCAAAAATACATGGAGTGACATTTTGTCGGTATTCAACCATATTACATGCATTTAAAGAAGAAAAAAAAATTGTGACAATTTGGATTTATTGTTAGCAAATGAGTTGTGTTATATTTCAGTAACAGCTCTCGGCTGCCACGATATTTGTAAATCTTAACATAAGCAATCAATTCTGAAAAGAAAGTGCGTAGATTCTGTACAATACAGATTGTTTTAACTTTGCAAGTTAGAAAACTTCCTTGTGTTTATTTTTCTTTGGAGATTGGGATTACTGGCATCATGAAATCATGAAAGGAAGATGTATTAGGTCTCCAAATGAGCCTACATGTCTGCGTATTTAGCTTTCAGCCAAAACAAACCCTATGAGAATCGGTACAAAACATAAAATGTGCTGTCTTCCTCTGATGCGTGAAGAGCCAGCGTGTAAATCAGCATGTCCAACACTCCTCAGTCACATTTATATCATGAAAGCTATGAAAATAAAGAAATTGCAATAAAAATTGCATTGCAAATGGGAGAATGAGACTTGAACAGTCATCTTCTGCCTCTGCAGTGAGACACCCAAGCAGTAAAATGCATGTAAAAATACAGAAGAAATGGCAGAAGAAAATCCTGTGTGTGAGGAACCCGCTCGCATCCCAGGAGCGGGACATCCTTGGGCCACTGGTGCTGCAGAGAGCTTTGGCATCCGCTTGGTTGTCTGATACATGGAGTAGGGGTCTTGTGGACAGGGTAGGGGACTGGGTAGGGGGGGTCACCATCTCCAATCCTGTCATGGAAGCTCATGAGCCGTCTGCATGGCCTGCGGTCTCGTAGTACAAGACAACACAAACTTGTCTCAGCATATAATGGCATCATTGGGGGGTAGTTGACTGAAAATATGGCTTTATTGCTGAAAAGTAAGTTGAAAATCAGATTGCCGAAACTCCCCACATGGAAATTTTTTAACAAGAAAGCAATCTGAGAAAGCAAGGCAGGCCTGTGTGAGCAGCTGAGTGGCCTGTTTCTGATGGCAACAGTAGGAACTGGAGCTGCTAACTGGAACAGGCCCTACGGCTAAAATTGTTATGAACTCTAGATGTGCTGGTAAGCTTTGAGTGGGATTTTCAAGAATGCCTTGGCAAATAATTTTCTCCGGAATGGGAATATTATGCAGGAGTAAGTTGAATTATATTTCAGGATGCTTCTGAAAATCATGAACTCATAATTCATGTTGGGAGGGACCTCAGATGGTCCTTGGTCTGACCCCATGCGCCAAGCAGGGTTACTGTGAGATGAGTGGGGTTGCTCTGGGCTCTACACAGCTCTTGGGAACCTCTAAGGATGGAGATCACACAGCCTCCCTGGGCAACTTGTTCCAAGGCTTGACTGTCCTTGTGGTGAACCATGATGTTTGTGCAGAACTGACCCCAAGTTGCTAATTCAGTTACATAAATTTCTTGTTCCTTGATTTTGGTTTTTGGCTGTGACTGCTAATAGGGGTATGTCCTTAGTTCCCCTTAACCACAGTAGGCATCAGCTGCAGCTCATCTGTTGCAAAGCAGCAAAATAGTTAATGAGCAGTGATCTGAGCGGAAGAAATGTGGATTCATAATTAGAACACTGCATCCAGCAATGTCCCTTGTTTTACCCAAGAGTGACGAAGAAGAGAGCAGAGGCAGAAGAAATTCATCAAGAAGAAAGGAAAAGAATGCAAAGCACAAGTTGCTCTCTCTCTGCTATACAAATAAAGAAATATTGTTGAGGAAAACAGATGAAAATAAATGATACAGCACAGGAAGGTTAGAAGAGGATGAATAAATTCATCTTAAAACAGGATAAGAATTTAAAGGATATAAGATTAAAATATGCTGATGCTGTATGCTGTAACCATTTCCAATTAATCACGGTATGCAGGAGTTCTTCAAGTATCGACCATTTTAGATTCACCAGTTTTGTTCAAAATTTTAAGATGAATCAAACATATCATTTTCATAACTGTTTGGATGTTGTTGGTTTTCCAGTCCGCTTTGGGTATAGATAGAAATAGAATAGCTGACCTTTTGTCCTAGTATTTCTTTCCCCAGACCTCTATTAATAAGTTCGCAAGAAGCCCCCTAGTTTGTTAAATTCTTGGCACCATCTTATTCTCCATCTGCCAGATGGCTCCTTCTCCCACCAGCCAGGACTATCAGTAGTTATCTGCTTCAAGCCATGTGCATGTCTTGTAATATTTTATCAGATGAGAAGGAAAGTGGAAGGGAGACACACTTAGTGTTTGTATAACATTCAGAGTCACTTCTGACAGCTTTCAATACTGCTTGCCTCGATGCTCCCCGTGGGTGCTTGCTGTACCGGTGGGGTTACGTTGCCGCTCTGTTCGCTAAAACGCTTCAGGGCCAAGGCACCTCGCCTCTCTGCTTGCCCTCTCCTTCAAGTAAGGCATGATGGCTGTGCCTGACCCTGCCAATGCCACCCCAGTTGGCTCCTTGCCACCTGCAGAGCCTCTGTGGTGTCACGAGCCGTCACCTGTGTCCCTGTCGCTCCTGCTCCAAATGGAGTGCTCGGCCACAGGGAAGCTGTGGTGCAGAGCTGGCAGGTGCAGAGTGGGCACTCATGTCTAGAAACCCCTGCTGTGGTATCTTGGAGTGACTGGCACTCGGCGGAGATGGTGGCACTAGGTGTGCTTCACGTGAGCATGGGATGCATCTCAGGGTGGCTCCTTACAATTAAAAATCACCTCCATTTTCTCCCGCAGTGTGCTCGCTGCCCTTCCTTGGCTCACTGCACCATCCCTTTCTTGTGCTTTACATCAGCGCCCTGCTTGCTTTCTGATAACTGAGACATGGCGCGTGCAGCTCTCTGCACGTGGCTCCTGCGTGCCCTGCATCAGGGCGACGGGGCCTTCCTGGGGGTGACGGGTACTGAGGAAGCTCCCGCTGCTGAGGCAGCTGCCAGTGCAATGGCTGCGCGGAAGGGAGAGGAGCGGCCTCGTGCTCCACGGCGGCAGCTCCTATCTTGTAAGTGCTCAGCAGCTGGCCAGTGACCTGCCCGGAGTGGCCTCCTTGGTGCTGAGGAGAGGTGAAAACGCAGCAGATGTTTCATGCCCCGCTGGAGGGTGTTTACGGCTTTGTTTTGCCCGTGTGCCCTTAGTTGCGGGGCACACAGAGGGCCCTGCTGAGCCCTCTCTGTTCTGCTTTGCTTCAGATGGAGCTCACGTAGTTGATACCGCCCAGGGGTGTAGCCATGGACCCGCAGGACACCCGGACAGAGCTGCTACTTAGGGACATGTGTAAGAGAGACACCACACATGACTAAGAAGACATGGTGGGAGCTTCCCCCTGCCAGGACTGGCAGCAGTCCCTTGTGAGAATGGGCAAAGACAGGTAACTCCCCTCTTCTCTGCAGGACTAAGTTTCCCCCTCCACATCATTACTGCCATTATCATTTTGTTTGTACTCTCCTCAGTAGGTCCAAAGACCCATGACAGTTGTTTTATCCCCCCCACTGTTGGACCCTCCCACAGGTCTGGCCCTGCTGGGACCCACAGGTGTTTCTCCTTGGGGGCTGCAATCAGCCTCAGGGGCTGCAGCTGCTGCAGGGCTGGGCTAGAGAAGGGATATGAGCTCAGGATGGGAGAGGGCGCAAAGGGAATGTGTTCCTTGTGTAAGAGCCAGTGGCTGGAGTAGGTGGCAGAGAGGGGTGAGTTCTCAGGGCTGTGTGGATGGGCCTGGGGTGTTGTTGGGAGTGGGGTGGATGCCAAGTGTGGATGCAGTTGCTGTTGGGGCTGTGTGGGTTTGGGGAGGTCAAGTTGTACCTGGGGCTGTGCAGGGCTGGAGGAGCTGGGCCAGCTCTGGGCTGGGGGTGCTTCATGGCAGGGGGATCCAGGGTGTCCTCCCTGTGGGGACCCTTGGGGCTGGGGTTTAAGTGCCTGCAGCTGGTGGTAGGAGCTTTGTGCCACCCTGCCCTTGCTCCCACACAGGGGCAGCCTCCCCTGTGCTCCCTCCTTGCTGAGGTCCTTGCCGATTCTGTGAGGTGACAGGCTCTTAATGCATCATGCCCTTTCCTCTGTCCCTTTCCTTGCTCCCAGGCCTTCTGGTGCCCCCCTGAGCAGGGAAGTGCTTGTCTGCTTCTTTGTGGTGCCTCATCCCTGTTTCTGCAGTGGTGCAGGCACCCTGTTGCTTAATGAGTTTCCTCCTAATTAACAATTTGGAGCAGTGCTTTGCTCTGGGTGGTAACTGGCTGCCTACCTCTGTGACTTTCACATAAATAAAAACTGCTTTGAAGTTCAGCACCTGACAACGGTTGGCTTTTGCCAGAGTGTAGAGTGTAAGCTGTATTGGAACAGATTGCTTAAATCAGCTCAAGAAATCGATGAACTTTTTCCTCATTGCAGACTTCAGGGCTTCTCATGGTGTCAAATAAAGGTTCCTTCTATTTCTTTTTAATATATATTTTTTTACGTAGAGATGGTGAGAAAAAGCCCCTTTGCTGGCTCACAGCATATGTCCTACTGACTGCTGTGACCTCAGGCAGCAGGTGCCCCTGCAGTCTGCACCTTGTGGGTGAAACAGCAAACTGGATGCCTCTTATAAATTTTTGGCTTGTCTGGGTTTGAGTGTGTAGGCAGTGCATAACATTCTCTGCGCTGAATTTCACCCTGCGGGATGATGATGTGGAAAAAAAACTGAAAGACCTAAGCAGAATCTCAGCAAAAGAGCAGTTAACGGCACAGGCAGGTGATGAATCTAAAACAGTTCATGTTTTTAAACCCCTTACAGATATTTAGTTAATCATCTTAAATATAGAACAGAAATACTGTCTTGAGTGTTCATAGTCCTGCTTCTGCATTTAGGTACTGGAGCCAAATTGAGTTGCCCCCTCTTTTTATTTCTTCTGAGTCATCTGTGAAGGTTTCTGGGGAACACGAAGGGCTCTGGAGGCGGCCGGCGCTGAGGCTCGGTGCTGTGTGGGTGCTCTGTGCCCACCGAGCAGCTGGGCGCAGCAGCAGACGGGGATGTCTAGCGGTGCTGAGGCTGGGAGCAGCTCCCGGTGCTGCGGGACGTGGGGCTGGGCAGGGTACTCTGCCAGCAGCTCCAAGCATGACTGGCACAATATGCCATGGCTTTCTTTTTTTTTTTTTTTTTTTTTTTTTTTTTTTTTTTATATTCAATGTATGACTTTTCTATCAAGAATATTCAATATCTTATTATTCAAGGCTATTACCATTCCTAACCCAGTTCTCTCTTACCCTGGGGAAAGCAATGCATAATTTGCATCTACTGGTTTGTAAGGGCAGCAGGCATGGCCCACTGGCATCCTTGTGCGTGTTCAGAAAAACTTCTTGTAGGCCACTGAATACACCACTGTAGTGCATCTACTTTTTGTTTTGTTTGGTTTTTGTCCATGTACTTTGCGTGTAAAACCACGGCAATTGCTCCAGTGGCAGTATGAGCTGTAGCCTGTGTTGTCTCAGTGCTCTCAACTTTGGTCCCACCACTGTGTGAATAGCCAGAGGATGTGAGATGCATCCATAAAAATGCCCTCAGCCACTTTAGGTCATATTCCCAGGAAA
>NW_010584695.1:159858-188574 GCF_000705375.1 Tinamus guttatus | reverse complement strand
AAGGTTTCCCCTCTCCCTGAACGGTTCCCCCCAGCTGCTCCTTCTGCCCCACAACAGCTGCCCTCTCCCTCCCAGTGGCTCCCCCAGACGGTTCCCCCTTTCCAGGGCTGCACCCAACGTTCCCCTCCCTCTAGGGCTCTCCCTCCCCAACGCTCCCCTTCCCTCAACGTTCCAGCGCTAGAAGGATCCCTCCCTTCCACACAAAATCAGAGATCCTGGTTATGGAGGAGCTGGGAGAAGCAAGCACAGGCAAAGGAGTTAACGCCGTGCTCCGGTGCATGTTTTTCCTGGGCTTGGCTCCCGCACCCTGACCCCGCTCTTCTGCGGACATTTTGTACACTGAACGGGCACTTCCAAACACCAACGCAGGAGCAAAGCGCTATGACTGGAACGCTCTTTGCCTCTGATACAAGTCAGATCCATAAAGACATTAAAGGTTTATTTACTCCCTCTCAGCTGTCATGATAAGGTTTCTCTTCTTTAACGCTACCCTCCTCAGCTGCTTTTGTGAAAAACAGCAGGAAAAATAGTATTTCTGAGCACCGCTTTGACCCTGTTGAATTAATGAAAAGTTTGATGCGCTTCTGGCTGTGAACCCTCATTGAGAAGCACAAAGTCCTGGGGCCTGGCCCTCCTCTTCAGGCTTGCTGCCCCTCCTCTTCGCCTTTCCTCTTCGCCTCATGAAAGCACCTATAAGTTACCCTCCCACCTACAGCCTTGTACCAACTTTAGTTGATTTAACCCCTTAGAAATGCCTTAAATATCTTAAACCCTATGTACCTACCCTCTGAAGTCATTATCTTTCCTCCCTGCAAACTATAGTGAGATGCGTGTGAGCACCACTGAGGTCTTCCGGAAAGTAGGAGATGTTCCCTGAACCACAGCCGTTCCAGCAGCTCCTGCCCTCGCTTTCCTCCAAAGGACAGAGCTGTAGCTGCATTTAATTAGCCTCCGTCATATAATTAAGATGACAATGGTCATTTCTTTGGCATTCCTAAGGAGATTTCTCTTTCTTTTAGCCACAGCGGTTGTCCTCATTACCTGATGTGGCTATGAAAAGAGCAGGCTAGTTAAGAAGATGCTCATGCCCTTCTTAAAAGTAATTACATCAAAGAGTTAGCAATGTGCAGGACGTGATAAGACATTATTATATAATGTGATTTATTCCTGTGGATTACCAATTATCAAGCTCTTTTATTTCTTTTTATGTTTCAAGCTTTTACCCTGAATAGCAAAGTCGTAAGTCTTGACAAGCAAAGGCTTAGCCATGGAAGACAATTGTTCTGATGAATTCATTTGTATTTTTCTCCAATATCAAGAGCTCATTTTGGATCTAGATAGGCAAATTTCCATTTTCTAATTAAAGTAGGTATAATCTGTGACCAATAAGAATGCACCAAAGAGCATTTTCCTTAGCAGTATTGTCACAATATTGTATTGTCAGTGCATGACAATACTGCTTTGTAGCAAGCTTGCAGGGCTGAACAATATCAAAACGGAGATTCCTGTGGGGATATGATCCCACAGAAATCAGGAGGTAGACACACCTGGGGTAGGTAAAAACATCTGCCTTCTCCACAGAGCGAAAAGAACGTGTTTAACTGGAATAAAACATAGGCAAGAAAATAAATGAGTTGGAGAAACGGTTGTCCAGGACCTAATGTGAACACCCACGTGTCACCAAAGCAAGGGACTGTTAATGCTCAGGAGAGCCCAGGCTACACCCCACTGTCCAGGAAAGAAGTTGGAAATGTTTGTACAGGATCTAGATAGCCAACACTCAGGGCCAGCCAGGAGGATTATCCAATAAACTGTATTTCCCTTGGCCAGACAGGTGTTATTTCTTTAATGATCTGGGCCACCAGTAATCCCTTCTTGTAGCTCCTCTGCTGCAGGGCTTTTTTCTTTAGTTCATGTTCCTTATTTCATATTCCAGCAATACTGGCCATTATTTCCAGCCTTCTGCGTGTGTAATTCTTCCTCAAACCATATCCCATTTACTGAAACACTTATTGCACAACTTAACTAAGAGGTGCTGAACGCCAGGGCTGGCAGCAGAACCAGCACCTGGATCGCAGAGTCAGAACTTCTCATCTCAACGCAAGAAACAGAGGTGCCCCTACAACACCACCCGTTTCAGTGACGGGATGTTTAGGATCCTGCTTCTGTACTTCATGCTATTCTTTCTCCAATGTGAAATGTTGTTAGGCATGATTTAATTGAACACGATATATAGGAGTGTTATTTTACGGAGAAAAATAAGTCCTTGAGGCATTTACCACCTGATGTAATGAAAGGCAATAAAATGCAATGGTTAATTGAATGGATGCGAGATGCTCTTTGCCTCGCAGGACCGAATTAAAATGTTGCACCGTCATTCAGCAGCCAGACACAAGACCTGGGGTTGAACTGAAGAATTAGCTAAAACATAAATTGTGTATCATGAGCAGTATTCTTTTGTTTAATATTTTAATCTCTCATTACAGCCAGTCCTCCATAAGATGCTCATAAGATGCAGTACTGCCAGGCTAATTTCCTCCTATTTATATGCCTTGGCATCTTGATGTGTTACTTGCTTTAAATCATGGGAGAGGTTTTAAAAGAGGTAATAGGAAATACTTCAGAAGGGTAATGCAGTTGGAAGGTTGTAACCTAATTTTTGTAAGAATTGGGTTCAAAGGAATTTCTGTAACTTAAAATCCCTTTGGATTGGGAATAAGTTTCAGGTCAAAAATATCACTTTTTTATACACACACAAAATATCTTGTATCTTATATAGTAATGTAGCAAACAAAACGTGAAATAGAGTAATTAATTTTCATGCATTTTCAAGTGCAATAGGACACAGGGTCCTGGGAGTAGTGCAAGTTAGTTTAAAAGCACTAACTGAAAGCAACAGGCTTCCACAGAGAGTTTAGGTTTTGTGACAGCCGTGCCAAAAGCTCCCTGATCAGGATACACGCTGGCAGGAAGCTTAAGAGCAGCCATTGGTTCCGATTTGCAAAACACTTCAATATATGCTTACTTCAAATATGTATCCCAGCATGTAAAGTTCATTCAGCACAATATACATTACTGTTTACTTAGCTGTAATAATAATAAAACTTTACTTAAAATCTTTATCATTTTGTATAACCCCCCCCAAATGTTTGTTAACTGATTATTCAATGCTCAAATGTTATCTTAAGTAATCCGCATAATATGGTTATAACATGGAAAGTATCTATTCTGATTAATTTGCCTTATTTGTCTTATAGGCGACCATTTGTGTTATAGGTGACCATGCAATCCCTTCCTGCCCTTCACCCTGAGGACACCCCCAACCCTGCACACCTCCAATCCCGCTGCGAGGGAGAGCAGGGAGCCCCTCATCTTCAAACCCAAACCCACGAAGCGAAGCTTGGTGCAGGAGGGCGAGCAAAGCGTTAAATCACCTCCCAGGCGGGTGATGCCACCTCCTGGTGTCACTTCCCAAAGTGTTGATTTAAGGAACACAATGACTTGTCTGCTCAGATCAGCAGCAGGGAGCCGGGATGATGCCAGCTGAAGCATCACTTTGTTCCCAGCACTCCCCGGAGCGGCCGCAGCCATGGGATGGAGGGGGCACACGGGGCACACTGGAGCCACCAGTGTCACCCCTGCCCAAACGCGCCCTGACCCCTCGGAGTTTGGCAGCGCTCTGAACCATGCCCGGCGGGCTGAGCTCATCACCTTGTGCCCCGGTGTTTCTCTCCTGCCGCCCTTGGGGGGTTTCCCCACTGCACGGGCCAGCGAGTTCTTCCGCGCGAAGCCCAATTTTCCGCGGGCAGCCCCGCGCGCGGGAGCCCTGCCAGGCACAGGGGTTCAGGCTGATGCAGCCACCTCCTGTTAATTTCTCTTAGCACTTTGCTACGCTGTCTTAGGCAATTGCCTCCCTCCTTCGTTTAGCCCTTTCTCTCCAATTGATCTTTCCACTTTATCCTCCCTCTCCATGTTTGCACTAGACTACCTTCGGCATGTAAAGGATTCCAGCCAGGTTGGACAAAACTGTTTTTTCCCATTCTCTGCCACAGGAGCAAGGCTGGGTTCGAGATTTTACTCCAGCTCCAGACGCATTCCCTTTGTCCTTCCACTGGGATTAATCTTAAACCCCAGTTACAAGATGGTGACGGTTAAATTCACAGCACAATGCAACCATTTTGGGTGCTCTTTGCTACTTGAATTAAAACGCCCCAGACCACACACACAAAAACCCCCTGCATTCCAAGAGACTCTAGGGAACCACCAAGTAAGCAAAAATGATTGAAGGCCCCTGAATTTGAAGCTCCCTTTTCCTCCTGGGCAGGAGGATGATTATTCTGTGCGAGAGAAGAGCACATTGTCACACTAAGAAACGGCATTTTGGGGCAGCGCGCATCTCCGCGGCAGGACGGGACCCAGCCAGGAGACGAGAGCGCCTCGTGGCAATCCTGCACTGCACTGCGCTGCACTCGGGCTCCTGAGGCTTCCCCATCTTTTCCCTTAGGGTCACCGAGGAAGCAGAGGCAATTATCTTACATGAACCCTCATCTGAATTCATCTGGATTCACAAGTCCCTCACGCGAGAAGGCTGAATTTGCTATCAGGACAGTTTAAGCCAGGTGCTTAAAAGACATAATAAAGTATGAATAACTATTGCAGTCAGCTCCAAACAGGTCAAGTATTTTAGCCAATAGACTTTGTTACCAAGTAGAAATGAAATCATTATTGTGTTCTCTTAAGACTGTATCTTTGCCTTCTCCTACCGGGTATTTAAGCAAATCTTTATGTGGAATTCACTCAAATACATCCCCATTTCATACAAAGCTGCTCTTCACGTTACCTTTGCCATCGGTCTACGTGTGAAACGCTGCCACTGAACGCATTTGAATAGGTCAGTAGAACGGGCAGGGCTTGGAGGCTGCTTTCCCTCCTGATCCGCGGAGCCTGGAAGAAGCTGACAAGGTATCTATAGGGGGAACACGCCCGGCTGCCGGGAACGGCGCAGCCGGCGCATCCCTCTCCGTCCGGCTTCTCCGGGCGCTTCCCTGCCGAATCAACGTGCCCCTGCCTGGACTTGGCTCGGATGCAGCACTGCCTGTTTCCTACGGGAGGAGCCCGTTAGATGAGCTGTGAAACATAAACACGGGGACCCCAAGAGCCAGCTCGGCCCCTCCTGCCAGCGCCGCACGAAGCGTTTCCCCTCCACTTAGGGATGTGTCTCCCTCTCCTCCTTTCCCGAGTAGCAGGTTGCTGTGAAGATGTGCTCAGGTGGGTTTCTCAGAACTACATCATCCTCCATCCTCCTAAGAGCCAGCCTGATATTCCAGAGCCTAAAAATAGAAGAAATAAGTTCTGAAACTCTCCCTCCAAGTCAAATCCAGGTGGTCTGTTGGGATAGTTATCTACAAAGGACTTGCAGACAGCAGAGGAAAAGAGACCACCAGAGTCTTGTTTCTGTAAACGGAATAGAATATTATTTAGATGTTTCAAGATTAGAGTCCTATACCAGCATCTGAAGCACTGTTTTTTTCTCCCAACTTTTCACACTATTATGCTGTTAAGACCTGCTTTTGTGGTAATGTAGGAAGAAATGAGGAAAAAGGAAAACAAAACACACAGCAGAAACCTCTTCATTGTTACTCATGACTCCTTTTCTGGCACTTGAGGCAGAAAATTAATTTATTGCTAGAAATACTTAAGAAGAGAATTACGGCTTACTTTACAGGAAGGCTACATCATTACTAATCCTTTAAGTGAAACTCATTCAACATATGGCACACTTACCATATAGCCTTTGGAGTTGAAAAAGAAATCCTTCTCTCCACCTGACATTTTTCCACTATGTATTATAAATTAGAAGCTCTAGCTCAAGGCTTTTATAGTAATTAAATGAGGATTAGACTATTAGAAAAAGTCACATGGAAAATTTAGAGACACTTTCAGTCTGATGAAGTGTATCCAGATTGCTGAGAAAAGTCTGTTCTGTAGAGCTCAACAGCTGTATTTTAGTAAATGTCCAGCTTTCAATTTTGAGAAGAAATGACTTCATATTTTTATCAAACTGCAACCAGGTTTGGGACTTAGATTGCAGAGAGAAGCAAGGTTATTTCTGTACATTAAAGATAATCCTATTTTTCCTTTTTTTTTTTTTTTTTTAGGATGTTTTGCAAGAGACCTGCACCCAGGAAGTTGCTTCTTACTTCAGACTATATAAACCATACATCCATTCACAGAAATATATTGAGTTCTACAAAAACCATCTCAGACAGACATGAGAAGACCATGTACAAGTAAAGAAGGTATCAGAGTGGTTATTCTGAGAGGACCCAATGCAGGAAGAGTGCTGAATAGGCCCAGATGCCTCCCCTAATGCGGACAACCCAAATGCCACCATCACACCTTCTCCGTCAATTATTCTCAACATTCTCTGTCTCCTTAATTATTCTCAACAGATACAACCAAATACAATCTCCTCTTGTTCATAAACAAGCTAAAACATGTTCGCCAGCTCACCGGCTGACGAGCTCTTCGAATTCCTTTGCAAGTGCTGAACTGTCAGACTTACAACTTCCTGAACAGAAAATAGCATTTATACAAAACAGATTAATATATATATAATACATATATACAGCTAAGAGCAGCAATACACTGATGGCACAGCACACAGCCAAACGATATCTCTTCTGTATTAAAAAATGCACAAGTTTTTAGATGCTTTCAAGTCGCAAATCCAACCCACGTTTCCAACTGCAGTCCAAGCACAATTCACCACCAGAGCAGAGCTCATGCTGTGCTTATGTCACCCCTCGGCAGGACGTTATTCAGTTGGCTTCAAATCTCAGAAATTAATCTGCAAAATATTTTTGGAAGCAGAAAGAACTCATCTGTACGTCTTGCTTTGTGCTTATCCCCCATAACTGACCTGCGGCTGAGCAGCAAGACACCCCTATGTAACTGCAGGAAGCAACTTTCCAACCGAGAGGAGCTGCAAGCAAATCCCGTGGGAAGCGCCCAGCGCCTGGATCCTTGCGGGCGCCCCTTCTGCAGCACAAGATGCTCCCAATCTGTATTTTGTAACACCTGGAGAAGGTGCCTCGCTCCTAGGGATTGGACTAAGTGCTCTCCAGAGGTCCCTTCCAACCTTGGCTAAAAAGATAATAAATAAATAAGTAAATAATCACCGAAAGACCGCTAATAAACCCTAAAATTTGCCCTCGGATCACTTGCACATTGTGAAATAAACACATATGCAACATGCCCATGTTTTGATATGTATTTTTATTTCCCTGCAGTTTTCACTTATCAAGAACAAGTAACAGGGAAAGTTGTCTGAACTAGTGCATAAACAAACATTCTGAAACACCACTACACGTATCTAATTTACAAGAACCGTATAAAAAAAGTCACTAAAACACTACACTACGAAGGTGTCCAACGCTTACAGTCAGACTTTTTCCAACCCGTTACTTGCCTTGTAGCCACAGGAAAACTCTCCAAAATCGAAAAGACAATCTTGCCACAACCCTCCCTCCCCCCCACCACCTGGGATGGCTCGATATCTAGACATCCAATAATTATTGCAATGATATATAATGCAATACATACCTGGTAAAATATCCTTTATGTGGTGTGTTACAGTTTTAAAGCCGGTTAAAATATGCAGTCTCCGGATAAAATGTAATCAGTTGAAAATTTTCTCATATCTGCACAATTTAATATGTGCTAGATGCATAATTTTCCTAGACAGTTTTTTTTTCCTGTGTAATTATTTTTTATAAACTGGTATTATAAATAGAAATATACATTCAAAATATATGGAAAAGTGAGTTACTACATTAAATTTGCATGTATCGATCCATCCCTTTCCCCTGCACAGTAATAGAAAATACTATTTTGCCTTGAACTTCATATTTGACAGTGAAATGCCACTAAAGTATTTACCAAAAAGTCCATCTAGTCAAATTGTGAAACAAAATGAACCAAGTGAAAACTTTACATTTCCTTTAGAAAAAAATTACAAGAATTTTGTTTCCTAGCTATGAATCTTTAACTTTTTTTTTAGACACAAAGTTGGATTTATTTGTACAAGATACAAAATGTAAACATGGCAAAATAAATAGTTAAAACAAGTGATGCAGGATCCCATTTCATGCTCATGATCCCATTAAAGAATTATTTTTTTAATCCATTCAGTTGCAAATTCAAGTGCAAAAGCATGATGATGAATATCTACTATTCAAGTAACAGAAATAATATTGATGATACAAATAAACTATTTTACAAGGTAGTGATTTTCCCAATTTTACAAAATTTACATTATATATCGACTTAATATACGATATAATGATAGTCCATTTAGGTCCATTTTAGTTCTCTGTGATCCACAGAGTGCTGTATTTTGCATTCAGTTGGAATATAAATGACTACACCGTTAGCACAGGTTGAGACACTGGTTTGAGGTTATGTCACTTCCATTGCTACTGTTGTCTCTGCTATGCCATTTAAACCCAGTCGTTCTGGTTCATGGTTCTCTCTGCAATAAAACAAAAAATTCAATAATTACAAGCAGAGCATTAATATTTCCTTATGCAAGTTCAATTACTTCTTACAGGTATTATGTGTTTCTACAAAGCTGTTACTAAGATCAGGGACAAAACTTTAACATATACAATGGACGGGTAGAAACAGATTTTTCCCTTTAAAACTAAATACTGGCATTTAAGAGCTATTTTTCCTCCAAGAGGATTGCCACCCTTTCTATAAAATTATTAATATAGTCCATTTTTATTGCGCATCTCTTATCAGCTTAAGCTATGGGTAAGCGTACTAAAAAGTCTCTTTAGAAAAGCATAGCCAAGAAATGCTCCAATGCCTCAGTATCAATTATCGAATCATTCTGTTGTGAGCAAAACATTGCTCTAACATGATTGTTTTTCGGTTCTGTTTCTCGCTTTTTCTAGATTTGCCCCTGCTTTTCTCTGTCCACAAGCACAAGACTTAGCTAGGAGGAAGGCACTGCTTTAAACAGCGACTCAAAAGTCTGACCTAAGGGAAAAAAAAAGCTAATCGCACTAATGATTCAAAGAGTGTTTCAAGGTGTGATTGCTGTTTTAAAAATACCTTTTCCCCAGTGTACACAGAGACTAAGTTAGCCATACAATTTTTCACCTCAAAACCCCTTTTTAACGTCTCTAAAAAACCAGTCTCATGAAACAGTCAGCAGGCCACGCTGACTGATGTCTTTTTCCTACTTTTCCAATTCATAAACAAATGCAACTTGCATGGCATAATACAAAGACCTTTGAAATGAAGCCCAAATACTGGAATTTTCAGGTAGCATTATGCAAGTGTTATCCTGTGTAATACCCATTAAGGATCCTGAAATGACAGCGCCTCAGCTGGCCAAAGGGAATAAACATAAAAATCGTTACTGGACACGTGCCAGGCTGCATCTCGTGCTCAGTGTCCCCAGCGCGCTGGCGAGACCCTTCGCACAGCTTGGGAGCACCTCTTGGAAGGTGCCCCAGGACAGGGCACAAAGAAAAGCAGCTAAAAAGGAAGCCAATTTAAACAAAACCGAAGTTTACCAAAAGCAGCGTGCCCAGTGTAAACATAAATGACTTGGATCACCGCTCACCGCGTGAGCTCTTAGGGCTCCTCACAGCCACGGTGGAGATGAGAACACGCAGCTTCATGTTTTTGAGAGGGCAATGGTGTATCAGAAATCTCTTGGAAAAGAGCGCTTCAATTCAGCGCTCTGCTGCAGATGGGGTCAGGTCTATAGAGGCATTTGCACAACGTAAAGGCAACATGAGGTGTGGTGCAGCTTGGCCCCTACCTTGCTATACTGCTGATGGCACTGCTCGGAGTCACCTTTGGCACTCTGTCCATACTGGCAGCAACTGTGGCGAGTTTTAAGGCTGTTGGCGACGGTGCTGAAGTCCTTGTATTGATATGCACATTGACTGGAGACACCACGCTCACGTTGTTGAGATGCACGGCGTTGCTCAGGCAGGAATTGTTCATGGGCAGCGGCTGCGGGCTGCTTGTGCACAACGCGGGGATCAAGTGGTTTGTGGTGGTGTGGCCGACTGTCCTTACAAGCTGCACAGCTGAAATCCCTGGGCTGGATGATAAAGCCATGTTGGTGGAGTACAAAGTTCTGGAGGTTCCTGTTACAAAACAAATGTTACCAATTAAAAAAAAAAGCTGGTACTTAATCCCAAAGCCAAAGATTCCCCTCAAGGGTAATGTTTTAATTACATGTGTCAGTGGCACAGTGCAAGAATCTGCTTTTTATAGTCAATAATGTGAAGTTTTAAAACCATTTCCAGTCAATCCCAGAATTCTTTCATAGCTTTTTCATTCACAAAAACAACAGAAAGAAATTGCTACTGTATCACAGACAACATTTGTACTGTCCAACTTTATGCACCTCATTTTAAGGGCCTGAAAGGGGCAGCATTTCCCATAAAACGGATTCTGACTTTTAAGATGTCCTTCTATCCTAGATGGCCACAGCTACCCATCCTACATCACTCCTACTTGGGACTGTCTAATTTTACATGCATAATATTGCAAAAGGGTTTTCATCAACTACAAAGCTGTGTTCCTGGTATCACAGTGGCAAACTGATGTACCTTTGCCTTATTTTGTACCCCTCAAACTGGTACCCTCTCAGAAGAAGAGTTTTCTTTTTCTTTCCTGGGACTGTTCCAGAATATTGACTTCATTCAGCTGCCTTTCTATCCCCTCCATTCATTCTATTTTATCATTAAAATGCCCCGGCCTTCATCAGCTGTTGGACACCACATTACTGCAAAAGCCTGTGACAGCAGGGAGATTCCAACCAAATGTGTCTCAGCACCACGATGCGGCCGCGCCGCGCACTGACGAGGGCCGTGCGGGGCTGTGTGAGCAGAGGGCAGCAAACACCTGTGTGCACTCTTCTTATTCCAATCTGGGAGGCATTTAAATGCAACAAGATCCAATACTTAGAGCAGTTCTTTTAATATTGCTTCAAGTGCTTGATTTTTTGTAACTTTTCAATTTGCCTTTCAGATAATGAAAGGGATTTTTAAAGCATTTTTAACAACTGATGCTGTTTTAATTGCACATTCACACTGATTCTAGGATGCTATTGCCTGCATTTTTTATTTCAAACACTCTTATAATATAAAGCCTACCAAAAAGCCCAAAAACGCTGCTCTTCCAAATGCAGAGGAGCTCTCAGTAGCTCCTCTTCCAGTAGCTGCTCTTCCAAGTGCAGAGGAGCGCTCAGTAGCTTAACTATTGCATTAACCGGAATGCCACTGCACAGAACTATTTTAAAGGGTTGCAGAGAACAACACTGGAAGCTGTGGCTATCGATAAGGATAAAACACATGATTTTTGAAACGCGGCGAAGTGGGCGCTGGCCGAGTCCAGCGTTTTGGACAGGCAGTCGGAGGAGCTGGAGCCCTGCCGGGACGGGGACAGCACAAAACACCGCGGAGGGATCAGTACAGTGCAAAGCTAACGGAGATATCAGAACATAACACATGCCTCTGGCTTCTATAGGGGAAGGGAAGGAATAAACACCTAAGGCTCTCTTTTGCCCCTCAGGAACTACCAACTTTTCACATTCATTCACATTTTCGCTCATAGCAGGGATGTTACTTCATAAAGTAGTTTGTTCAAACAAGTGTTCTTCAGAGCACGTTCACACAGAAGGATAAGGAGCATGAAAACAGTTTGTATTCGGGTTTCTTCTCTGGCTCCCAGTTCTGGGGGTACCAGTGTGAACAGAGCACCAGTCAATGTATTTAACTACTAAACACAAACATAATATATACTAATCCTCACTTGAAAGGGAGAAGTAGCATAAGAGAATTCCTGTTTTCAGATATAAGCCAGAGTTGCACATAAAAAAAAATAAAAAGGAAAAAAAAGGTTTGATTTTGAAGCTTAAAATATTAACTCATTCAGCAAAAGAAGAAAAAAAGCCAAGTATCCAGAGTGGTCAGAGTATACAAAACCTTTCAGGTAATATACATCAAACTGGAAAGAAAAACACCTAGCCCTAAGCCCACTCTATATTGCCCTATACCCATCCTAAAATTCAATGTATTGAAGTGCTACATTTAGCCTATATTAGAGCTGATGAGCACAGTAAGCAGAAGGGAAGGGAGCATGTATTAAAGGAGTAGAGAGGAGGATGCAAAGAGCCCTTGGCAGGTGCCTCACCTGTGCTTTTGGATGCGCCTGTTGCGAGGAATGCTGCGATTGCTGCTTCTGCTGCAGCTGAGCCAGCTGCTGCCTCTGCATTTGAACTAACTGCTGTTGATGCGTCTGAAACTGCTCCTCCGTGATACCCCCCGTCACTGTGGAAAAAGAAAACCACCGCAGGGTTAGGTGTTTGTGTCTTGGGCAGACTCATTTAAAAGGAAACTATGGCTATGGCCGTCATTTCTGTTATTGCATGTCAAATGAAGCTCTACCACAGCCACATCAGCCTGGTGGCGTCCCTCACAAAGCACTGCTTATTCAAGAGAAAAAGGTGACCTGTTCCTGAAAATGTGGGAAAGGAGTTCTACATATCCTAGAAATTGCAGCTGAGGAAGAAGCCACTACACTGAATCCAGCCGGGTTTCTTCTCTGGCTCCCAGTTCTGGGGGTACCAGTGTGAACAGAGCACCAGTCAATGTATTTAACTACTAAACACAAACATAATATATACTAATCCTCACTTGAAAGGGAGAAGAATTAATACACAATGGCAAAACCAACCTTCAGATCTAAAACATAATACATGTGCAAATAATACAAAGCACTGCTTGCGCTCGCAAATCTAGGCTGACCTTCAAATTAAAACTTAAAGCATTTCAAAAACAAACAAACAAAGCTACAACCCACAACAAAACACAGAACTACCAAACCAAAACATCAGGAAGTTTCACCTGAACAGCATTTTCTACTCCCCTTAAACCTTCCTTTTTTTAATTGAAGTATTAACTTAGGAGTGCCTTAAATTTGTCCATTTGCATAATTTTTGTCCAAGCATAATTTTTGCTTGTAAGCCCAGTAATATCAAACTCCCAGAACTGAAGGGTGAAGGAAGAAAAGCTCTTTTCTTTCCCTTATTTATTTATTTATTTTTACAAGAAACAGCACATATGGTAAATCAAAACCACTGTCAAATCTTTGACACTAAACCAGAGTTTTGTGCAATCTATGCTAACCTGAGAATAAGTTTTTGTGAGCAAGACACTTCACTTTTCAAAGATTCCCATTTTTCCCCAAATATTCCCATTCCCAATACATTTTAGCATTTTATTTTGAACGACATTTTTCACAGACTAAGTTGCCATTCATCTCAAATCTCCATATTCTGCAGGAAAACCATCTTATCAACAGACACCAGAGTAACCATCAAGGACAAGTTGTCGTCTTGCAGAGCCTGTTTAAATTCCACCCAGTTCAGCTCCTATCACCTGATGAATATTCAGCAGTCGGACTGAATTCAACTTTACCCCGTTATAGAGCAGCACATGTTTATTATTACATTTAAGTACCATTTGCTTCTGCCAGGGTAACAACTGGAGAGTCCTACAGGAGATCAACTTCCAGCAGCCCACATCCCAGGTCTTTAAGGTCACTGGTAGGTGCAAGAGTTTTAACGCTTTTGGCAAAAGGCTCTTTTACCAATTCGGAGTTTCTGAATTCAAGATCTTCCTAGTGGCATTTCGGTACAGTTAGACAACAGGAAAACATAAAAAGTCAATGTGAAATTAATCGCCTTTTAGTCTGCACTCCTGGTTAGCTTTGGTTTAGATGCCACTTCTCTTAGGAATGAAGGCTTTAATCAAAGGTATCCTTCACGCTGCCCCCAAATAATCCAATTCAATCATCTAATTACCTCTACATTGTGTTTCACTCTAAAATAGAGGAGAAAACAAAAAAGAAAGAAAAAAATCCTCTACAAAAGGCCAATGCTCAAGGCATAAGCAGAGGTGAGGTGCTGGCCACGGGCTGCAGGTCTTGTCTACATGCAGGGGACGGGGTGACTAAAGCCCCATGGTGAGCGGTGACCAGCCCTCGCTTCGGCCACCACGGCCAGGGGATTAAGCTGAATACAACGTGCGGTGGATACTACATTTTTTGCCTGAAAATCGCCTCTTATCTTCAGCCTCCAAAGTCCCCAGAGCTGCACATGACATTCACTCCAGGAATTAAGCAAACCAGTGAAGAACCAGCTCGCTGCCATAACCCATATCACCGATCAAACTCCTGGTAACTTCTGGTAACTCCAGCACTCATGCTCATCTCTCCTGCATCCCCACGGTTTATGCGGCTGTAGAACCCTTCCAGAGGCAGCCTTCCCAAGGAGATCCCAACCTGCTTGCCCAGATATGGTGCACAAGCTACAAAAGAGCTTCCACGAGTGCTCAGCGGGGCAGGTGGGTTCTGAATCCCATCTCAAAGCTTCCTCTAATTCAGGTCCCCACCTGCACTTACTGTAACAAGGGCAAGAGAACAAGTTAGCTGGAAACAGCAGATCTTTATTCACACGCTGCTCCGGCACGCTCCAGAAAATACCTGTCATACATTTATTTCAGAATAAAGCTTATTCTTAGGCAGGACAATACCTTAGCATTTGAGGAAATGCCAAAGTAGATGCTTTCTTAATACAAATGGATATATAATACAGAATTTATTTTAAATATTCTTGTGCATTGACTACTAAAGCAAGATGCTCTGTACCCTCTCTATGCTGAAGAAATAATCTTTTTTAAAAAGAATACTAACAATAAATAAATAAATCAACTTAACCTGCGGGTTTCCTCTAGGAGCAGGATGTTACGGATAAACCTGTCACCAATGAGGTGCTGCCTTCCCGCACGCGCAGCCTCGGCCAGCCCTGCTGGTGTCCTCACCACTCAGCAAGGAGCAAACCCGAGGGGGCACTGCCTCTTGTTGGCTCGATTCCTGTTTGGCAAGTGATTTTGCCAAGTCTACCAGAACAACAAGGTCTGTTCTGTCATCTGAATCTGCAAATCCGTCCCCCATAGCCATAAATTTCTCCATAACACACTGTACGTACTATATTTTTATAGAGCACTGAATGAATGCTCTTCTCATCCTCATGTAATCTTCGGGGAGACTTCAGGGATTAATACAACAGACTCCCAAAGTTACACATCAAATTTGTTTTTTAAGCTATTTTTTTCTCCTTACTGTCTGTCCTGTCCCACATGTATCTCTCTACCTCTTAATTTATTTTTCTTTCCAAAACAAATCCTGAGGTGCATAAGTGCTATTCCATGTGTTTTCATCACTTGTGTTTAATTTAGTATATAGCACCAGAAAATACGTTCTTTATTCTTGTTGAC
Organism: Tinamus guttatus; assembly: GCF_000705375.1. The sequence goes on along the minus strand of NW_010584695.1, from coordinate 173,203 downwards.
CTTTTTTTCTTTTTCTTTTTCTCTTTTAAGAAAATGTCAACGCAACTCCCTACCCAAGGGAAGGGCATCCTTTCATTGAACACAGCACTGAGGCCTTGCTCTCCTTTTTATTTCCTTTGGATACCATCAGTCCTCTGACTACGGAAGATCTTTCTGGTGATGTTTACTTCTTCATTTCTACTCAAGGCAGGCACAGAGATTTCACAATCTCTTCAACTTTTTTTCCTTCACTTAGAAGGAAAGACTTAAGACTTAAAAAAGTCTTTCCAAAACAGCATAAGTCTTGAAGGCCCTGAAATTTTTACATTTAATTCATCATACGGAAACCCTGTCATATTTGCTGGCTTCCACCACACAAGGAACTATCAGCTACTACTTTGTTGCTCACAGCCTTTCGCTTTGCCCCCCATATCCTGAACTGACAAGCAGTATTCACTCATGCCTCCCATTTTCTGCATTTGCTCCAAGAGCAAATCTCCTGGCAATGATCCCATTGCAGAGCAGCCCCCGTGCTATAGGTGCAGGGCTGCAGCCATTTACATTCCTCGCAGACAACCCTGCCCTTTACACTCTCTCTTCATACATTCAAAGGGTTCCTGTGCAAAAGCCTTCATGAGAGGAAGAGCAATATAAAGGCTACAATGACTACAATTAAAAATAAACTGTGTGTAAAAAATACTAGGCTGTAAAAAATGTTCTGTGCATATGTCACTAGGATACTGGCATTATGAAATGCTACTGATAAATCTTAAAATGGTAATTGAAAGAAAACTGCTTTTGTCTTCGTGAAATTTAGTTTCTATACATGAATTTCTGCACACGAATTTCCCAAATTCTTTAGAGAGACACTGTGATACATCCACACAAAAGTTAATTGCAGGATTCAGGATCAGCCTGTTATCTCATTACCCTGTTTTACTTCCACACATTCAAGAGTGGGAGAAGATTCCAATGCCTGCTGGTGCTTGGTAATAGATGTCTTCTGGCAGCTCCCCAATTAACCACTATTTAAAGCACTATGCACTCTTTTATCAGGATAAAAAAGTTACATTGTTAAAAATTATGTAATTAAAAGCTCCTAATACAGGAAGCAAGTAAGATTGCCCTTAAGCTTTTTGGGTTGTGGGAGGTTTTATTCCAACTTTAGAGTAGCTTCTATATTGAAAACACACACACACAGAATGAGTACCCACAGGTATCAGAGCAGTAGTGCCTAGATTTCACACTCATGTGAAGATGCTACAGGGTTGTTCCCCCACCCTTATAAAGCCACCTCTCTTTCACTTGCTGTCTTGCTCATCTGGAGCAATCGTTTTATAAGCCAAATGGTAAAAGACATCTCGGCTTGCTATAAAGAGTTGGAGATCATCTTTAAAAAGAAGAAAAAAAATCTATCAATCCGTGGCTGCTGATTTTGTGACAATCCTTACAGCACACCCAGCAAGATCTGACTTCCACTTGCCATCGACTTTACCATGTGCCCTATGCTCACTGCTCAGCTGTGATTGGCACACAACAGTTTTAGTGTGAGAGGATACAGAAAAACATAGAGAATAATTACCCAAGGGTAAAGAGCAAAAGCATTATGCTTTTTCAATTATAATGTTTATAGCAGTCCAAGACACAGCCCACAAAAGTCCCATCATGTATTTAATATATACCAAAACGGGGTCTGATGAATAGCAGCACCTACGAGGATTATGCTGTATTACCTGCCTCTCCTGTTCCCGTGGGATGACTTGGCAAAGCCGTGCCCTCGCCCTTTCCCCAACCCCTCGGCCCATCAGCACGGAGTGTGGATTAGGCAACACACTGCACCCCAGGGGCACAAACACACGGCTTCCTTGAGGCAAGGAACTTCCTTGGGATGTGTCACCGTGTGCCTGACGAGCACCTCCTGCTCCGAGAGCCTTAACTGGGGCCTATCCAGCACGGTCAATTACCAGCCCAAAAGCTGCTCTGCAGCCTCGGGCAGCGGAGGCAGCTGTTGAGGTAGCGTTCAGAAGCCAGAGGCGACTCCACGCTGCTGTTGTAAAGATCCTCAACAGTGTCAGATCACAGCAGACTCTGGATTATGGATGTCATGCTACGGTGCAGTACGCCCCAACGTTTCAGGGCAGAGGTTCAACGACTGCTACCAGAGGGGGACACATCAATGATCCACTTAAGAGAACTCTGCAACAGGAGACATTAGAAACGAAGAACGCAGGGAAAGAAGGTGTTAAAGCGCCAGAGCAAGCCCCCAGAGAAGCTCAGCTTACACTTCTCTCCCGATGTCTAAGGAGATTTGGGACAAGACTGGAAAGTACACTTGGATGAGCAAAACTAGGATTCAGCATGAATCTGGAGCACTGTTTCTGAATCTTTATGCCTTGATTAATAGATATAACAGTCATTCATATCAGGAAGCCACCAGGCCCTGAGCTCAGAACTCAGAGCAAGTCAGCCCCAATCCAAATGCTATGTTAGACGAGTGCTATCGACCCTGCCGCTTCCCGAGTGGCATCCCGGGCCTAAAGGTTACTGTACCAGAAATGGAAGGAGCGCGTGAGGAATTTCACAAAAGGTGCATCGAAATTCTCAACAGGACAGGCAGGAGCAGCAAACACTGGTTTCCAATTCCTTTAGGCTGCTCAGTATGTTTACTAATTCAGTACTGAGATATTTTGAGAAAACAAAGAAACAAAATACCACAGACAATTCCTCCCACCAAACCAGAACAAAAACCACTCTGTTTTGCTTTTGTATCTACAGAAATCATTCTTTTCTCAAATGAGGTTAGACCAATAAACGTCTTTACAACTCAAAGAGTATGTGTATCAGAAATCTATAAATACAAGCAAAACCTCTGTGTTATTCAACATAACTCTTGGCACTTTATCAAGGTTCAGCACCTCAAGCTGCAATTATAGCAGGGGGAGTGGAAAAAAAAAAAAAAAAAACCTGCATCTTAGAGGAAAAACAAAAATAATTAGCTTGCAGCTTGGGGCAACTTCACACATCAATTACTGAAGACGTTACCAGACTAGACCCAAGGAAAGCACTGGAATTTAATAATTTAAATTCCACATAAATTCAAATCCTTGCCTACCTGATATGCCATTCTTGCTGGTGTTCAATAAAGCTACAGATGCTGCAGAAACTCTTTTATTATTCACAGTCTGCCCTGGTTTCCTTGAGGTACATTCTTCACTATCACTGTCCTGGAGATTTAGTAGCCTTGGCTGAAAACACTGCAGTCGACATGATCTGATATTGCTTAGTATTTCAGAAAGGGACAGTCTGCTTTCACAATGTTTATTGGAAGTATTGGTCCGTGAAAAATTAGAAGAAAAGTCTAAAGTCTGGGAAGAGCTTGAAGAACCACTCAGCATTTCCGGGTCAATCTGCCTCAAGACAGGATCATGCTCTGTAGATATTCGGTCCATTAAAACCCTGAATCAAGTGGACACAGAAAATATAAAATTCAATTAACTCTAATATTCATACATTTTGAAAGGAACAGAGTAAAAATAATGCAGCTTTACCTTCCACCCCTGCCAACCCGTCTTCTTGCAAATCCTATACATCTCCTTGGAATTGTAAGGGTTGTAAGGCAATGCCTGAACCTCAGCTTGTCCAAGTCTGCCAATTCTGAATTTTCATATGAAGAGTTAGCTTGGTCCAAACGAGGCTGCGGAGAAAAAAGAAAAGGCAATTTTGTATTAATTTGGAGTCTGTACTTTGGTCAAGCAAGATTTAATAAGCGATTTAATAAGCCCAATCTACGTGATCGTTCCAAACATGCTGAAAATAGACAAGTATCTCATATTAGAAGATAACTTGGAATTTTTGTGGAAAAAAAATAAGGTATGAATTTGTGCTGCAAAATATCCTTTTCGCTTGATTACACATGAAACAAAACAAAAAATATAAAGCATTGCAACCAAAATGCAGGTCAGAATTCATTCAGTCTACTAATAAGCACATAAAACCGCCCTGCTTGAACAGATGAAAGTCTATCTGACCTGAAATCTTTTGGCTGATCATAGCTGGTTTGGTCATTTGACAAAAACTACAAAACACAGTGCCTATGGAATGATCCTCTCCTTGTTCCAGGCTCTCTGCAGCACAGGCTGCGGTCCCGACCGTGCTGCAGCCTCGGCTCAGCCTGCGGGAAATGGCCCATGCCCTTCAGCGAGGGGCAGCGCTGCCAAAAGTTTTCTCTTTAATAAAAAGTTTATGAAAAACCTATTGCCAAAAGGTAGCAGAAGTCCATTTTAATGACCTTTGCGCTGGTACAGAGCAGCCAATTACAAGACCTTGAGAATGCATTAGCACATAAAACCGCCCTGCTCGAACAGATGAAAGTCTATCTGACCTGAAATCTTTTGGCTGATCATAGCTGGTTTGGTCATTTGACAAAAACTATAAAACACAGTGCCTATGGAATGATCCTCTCCTTGTTCCAGGCTCTCCGCAGAACAGGCTGCGGTCCTGACTGTGCTGCAGCCTCAGTCCAGCCTGTGGGAAACGGCCCATGCCCTTCAGTGAGGGGCAGCGCTGCCAAAAGTTTTCTCTTTAATAAAAAGTTTATGAAAAACCTATTGCCAAAAGGTAGCAGAAGTCCATTTTAATGACCTTTGCGCTGGTACAGAGCAGCCAATTACAAGACCTTGAGAATGCATTTGCTGGTGTATAACTACCTTAGGGTGTTTTATTTAATCCATGAAAATACTCATTATTATAAACTCAGAACTGCATAATCTTTACAGATGAAAATGCTGTGTACAATCTGAGATGCTTTACATAGTAATAACAATTTTCATGAACAAGTTAAACATGTACAACAGTAAAGCTGATGATTAAAACACAAATGGTTTCAGAGAAAAAAAAGAACAAAAACAAAGAATTGCCAAAACACTCAATTCCATATAAATCAATATCTTAAAGATTCCACTACTAAGTCTTCAAAAAAGAATATAGTAGCAAGATATTTTTGAAGAAATCTAGTAGTAGGACAGAAACACACGCTATAATCAGCGTATCTACAAAGTGTTTTGACTTCTGAAACTACCTACCAGGTACCTGTCTTCTCTACTGAATTACAAGCAGTCTTAACGACTATGCAATTACCACAGTATTTTGGTACCTAACTTCTCCAGTCCTCCAATGAGGCAAGCAAAGAAAAAGCAAGCCCGTTATAGTACTGTGCTTATCTCTGCTAGCTCTCTGTAGCCAACAGCTCCCAGTCCCTAAGCATGTGCTTAAAAAATTCCATATGGTTCTGAGATTATGATAGAATATCTGTAATTAGGCCCAGATCCCTGCTCACTGCTGCAATATCAACCAAGCGTTTTTCAGTATACTTAACAGCTTGCTCTAATTTCAAAATAAAATTTTGGCATGCAATAAAATGCCTTAAACCCCTCTGCTTCGATAGCATATTCGACTCAAGGCCCCAGGAGGGTTTCTCAAACAGGGCTGGCAACCGAGACAAGGAGAACCTAACAAGCTCCTAAAGCTGAGGAAAAAGGATTTGCTAGTAAAACTTGGGGCAGGTAAGATGTAATTCTCTTAACAGTGGCTGAATCAGTCTGCTGCCTGTGCGATGTGTTATTTACCAGTTACCACAAACGGACAGTATAGAGAAAAAAACTCTTGTAAAAAACTCAATGTTTTTCTTTTGAATCACCAAGTGAGTAGAGCTGTGGGGCTGGAAGTGGGAATAGGAGAAAATACCAGATTACCATTAAGTCAGTTTATATCTGTATCTATTTATGTGCGTGCGCGCATTTGTGTGTATTTATACACACACACACATATGTAAAATAAGCATAGTGAATTCAGTAACAGATAGTCTTACAGCATAATACTGGCATCCTGCTCTTCTCCTGAAAGCACAAGGTCCATCAGGATCATTTTCTTCTTCTGCTTCTGATACTGGTGAGGGTACCTAAACCAGAAAACAAAGTCATTTTTCCAAGTGCTACATTTAAAAGAAGTGTTTTAAGGGACTTTAAACACATTATTAATGAGGTACAGCTAGAAAACCGTAATCCCTTTTTGATTTTATTAAGTTTAAAAAAAAAAGTAAAAATCAACTAAGCTAACAAGTTTTTCATTCATATTTAAGAGAGATTGTAAAAGAAAATGGCAATATATGTTAATGCTATCATCAAAAGACAGGTCAGTTAACTGCCAATGCTTTTATTTAAACAGCTAGAGCATAACCATTGCAAAGACCATCTGCAGATTAGAGAAAAAAAAAAATCACCAGAAGAAAGAAAATCACCAATTTCCCAGTTAGGGAGAAAAATATTTGATAACATGTTCTTTTGATAACATGTTAATTTGGGGTCTGTATTCTTCAAAATACTGTGGAAAAATCCTTAAAATGAAAGCTTATAAAAATGCAGTTTACAAAATAAATAAAAAACGTGAATAGTTTATGCAAATGTCCTATATATCAAAATATCTATTTAACAGTCGCTCTTCATCTACTGTTAAAAGTTCAAATGAGAGTTTTTCAAGCTGGACTAAGTTACAGATAATTTAATATTGCCTCTTCTGTAAGTCAGAATTTTGTAATAAAGTGTCACCTGTGGGAACTCATCTTCGTCTGAACTGTGGAAGTCATACTGTTTAATATCGCTCTTATTGACAGCAGGCAAGGGCTCAGTAGAAGGCTGTTGAGCAGTTACCACACACTCTAATTTAGGTTTCTTTAGGTATTTCTTCTTTTGGCGTACAACATCCGACACCTCCTCCTTTAGAGATGAATGATGAGGATGCTGTTAATGAAAAACAAACAAGGAAGAAAAAAAAAGTTATTTAGTTGTTTCATCTTCTTATGTCTCAGAAGGAAATGACTTGTACTTCAGTGCCTTTTAGCATATGGCATCTGCTGAGTGCTTCAATAGATAAAGATTTATTCCAATCAGAACTTCATCTGTGACTGTCTTTACTTATTAATAAACAAAAAACCTATCCTTTCAGGTACACGACTATATGAAGTAAATTCCTTCCACTGTAGGAAGTGCAGTATTTACCATCGTGAGACATCCTATTGCAGTTATCTCCCAACACCTCAGTTTGCTAAGCCAAGGACTTGTAATTTTCTTAACTGCTGAAGTTCCTTTGGAAGGAAGTCTTATTTGTTCAGTGTTTCCCACATCATTTTTCTTTCTAAAGGATTTTCCTGTTATCAGTTTTTGAGTTTTTGCTTCTCCCTTGTAGATTTTGTTAATGCTAACCCTCTAGAATAAGCAATTGAGTTGATATTGAACACCATCCATGTTCAAGTGAGCAATTTAATTTCAAAGCTTTCAAATCTATTTACAATTTTAGATTAATTTGCATTTGCACAAAACCTTCGAGAAAAATCTTGCATTAAAAAAAAAAATCTTAAATTGCCCCCAATTACCACTTGTCAATAATCACTCAACTAAAACCAGCTCCAGGAACAAAGCTCAGCTTCCCTACAGGCCATGTGCAAAGTAAGGCAGAATAAAATCCCTGCAGAGTACGGAGCTTACAAACGTGTATTTAATCCACTGAACACTAGGTGTCGCAGGCGTTAAATTAAAAACTTCCAAGAGGCCTCCAGACTTCCAGTCTGATTCCCAACATTTTAGAACAGTCACTTCTCCAAAGAAGCACATGCTAATTCTAATCCGTGTGATTAGACTCCAATAACAGCCCTCCTGTCACCAGGATGCAAATGAAAATGGCTGATACTATCTCACAAGTGATTTGAATAATTAAAAAATGTCTAAGAAAGCAATGAACAAACGAAAGTTTTTGTTTTGCTACAGACAATTGATAGATCATGCCTCAGCATGCCTCCGACTGGTCTTTTTCTTTGAAACAATTTCTGATCATGATCCACATTATATACACATTAAACAAAAACAGGCTTTCCAATTACTGTAGAATAATAAAACAAATTCAAGTCTCACCACCCTGAAATGCTTGCCAGCCCATCTGATTCATTCTTACGTATTTAAAATGCAAGTTGACACTGCTACAGTTACATTTTCTTAGAAAGTTCAACATGTTCAAATGACTGGGGCAGGAAGTGGGGGAGCTGTTTGCTTTTTAAAGCAGCTCTTTGCTTTGTTAAACGTGGCTTTTGCTTTGTGCTACAGCACGGAGACATCCTCCTGGCTCAACTCCTCATTTTCCCCTACCCACCAGCTGAGGATGCTGCCTAAGGGAGGGCTGGCAGCAGAAGTGCAGGCTTTTCTCCCTGTAACGTCTGAGCCTTTTTCTGTCTTTTTTCCCCTCCCTTGTTCAGATACCTCAGCTACAATAACGACATTAAAATGGCTTGGGATGAGAAAAATGTTCTTATATAATATGACTATCTAGTACACCACAGTGGCATGTTTTAAAGCAGACAGAGCTGCTGAGGAAAACAAAAGATACTCAGAGTGCAAGTAACAAAGGAAATGTGGTATGAACAAGCAGAAAAAAAACAAAAACTAACAGTAACACAAGTACATTAAGGCTACGAGCATTAATTGCGAAACTAATTCTCTTAATTACATCTCTCAATTGGACAGAGTGGGTGGGAATCCTATTCTGAATTTCAAACCCCCAAACTAAGTTTGATGCATTTTTCAGCAGACAGGACCTTCTGTAAGCCGGTTATAGCTATAATGAGCTTTTTCACTCATTTCTATTTGAACTGCAGGCCACCACAGCCAACAAACAGTCATATGGCTAACCTTTGGAAGAAATATTTTAACTCTGCTCTGCACAGGTTATCCAGACTCTCCTCAGCTCAAGAAAAATTATTATCTGCAATGTTATAATTTGCCCAGTCAACATTTGTATCATATCTAAACATGAAGCTTCAGAGCTTCTAGCTATGAATTATTTTAATAATATTGGCTCTCCAGATGCTGCTAACAAGGCCAATTATAAAATTAGATACAAGTCACTGGGCTTCTGCGCGCGCACACACAAACACAAGATTGTAGAAGACTACTGACAAACAGCATGAAATTTCCTGAAGTGCAGCATACCGCAACTTTGCTAATTTTAGAATAAAATACCTAGTGTGGCATGCTGCAATTCAAGTCTTACCTCTCTGTGCTTGTTTTTAGAGTCTTACATCCTTTTGCAGAAATAAATGGTTCACAAACTTGTCCAACTTTTTCTTCCCTCCTACTGTTTGCTACCTTTTTTAAAAAAATACTAAAGGACAGCCAGGGGTAGGTATGAATACTTCTGCACAGTGCTCCTGAGAAGCACACAGCCTTAGTAATAACAAGTTACTACCACAAATTCCAGTGTTTTTAAAAATATAAGATGCCTACAGCTTTTTCAGCTGTTGACAAGATAACAGTTGCATTCTTCTGCCTGGAAATATGATTAGTATATGATCGCTTAAACTGTTCAGAGCAGCTTTATACAAAAAAAAAAAAAAAAAAAATCACTGTATAGTTTCACAATGGTCCTGACATCCATGTGAAGTGCTCATGTTTATGCCACTTGGACAAGAGAGACAGAACTGACAGAAGGAAAATGAAGACTTGTACAAGGTTCTTAAAAAGAGTCAAAACACCCATGGAACGAGAGACTTGCAGCAGCAGAAAGCTTACCTTAACTTTACATTCTTGAACCTTGTGATGGTTTCCATTATGAAGAGTGGATGGAGTTGTGCTCATCTCTTTTTCAGGTCTATTAAGTTTCACTTCGTTGAGGATTTCACCTCCATAATCACCCAGATGATACCTTTGAAAAGCAAAAAGAAAAGCCTGCATTCCCACTGCTTGTTTCATACTCCCAAAACATTTCCCAATCAGGCTACACAACCCCCTTCTATTTTAGCTTTCTAAAGTTTACAGTTATGCCTTCAGTCATGCCTGTGCAGAGGACTAGCATCCACAAAGAAACAAATTACTGGAATTGCTGCCAGATCTGCTGCACAAAAATAAATAACTTTGTTATAAATTACTTTATACAGATCTAATTTCCACTTTACCTCTTCTCTACAACTTCTAATGTTAAATGCAACAGCTCGCGCTTTGTTTTCTCTCTTCTCTTGATCATCTCCAAAATTGTTATGGCTCTGCTAAATTCTCTTCTTAATTTCAACATCTTCTCATAAGAAGCTTCATCATTCTTTCGATTCTATTGAAAGATTAAAGTTAAGTCAAAACCATAACCTGCGAGGCATAAACAGCACCAATTTAGGGAAAAAAAGAAAAAAAAATACATAAAGCTGCTGAAAGAACTGCATGATTACATTTGTAATAAGTTTTTCACAAGCATAAGTTATTTTGAACATGATATCATAAAAGATTTTTTTTTAATTAAGGTGAAAAAAGAACTCTTTGGTCATCTTCTCCATAATTTCTCTACTGAGATTTCTTATTGTCTATTGGAAACATGTCAAAACAACATATGCAAAACATGGTTCTTAATACTTCTTTCCACCTGCATTCTGCACACAGCAGAGTGCACATCTGTACAACGTTGATATTGAACAGGGAGTAGCTAAAGACTTCCCAGTTCCCACAAATACAAAACCGAGTTATTTGCTTCACAGCTAGTGGAAGAAAATCCCTCCCCCCATTCAAGAAGGGGAAGTTTAAAACCTTTAAAAGTCTCTGTTACCTATTTGTGTGCCAGTACCTATAAACTGGCACTGGACTTTCAACTTTCTAGAAAACGGACAAACTGCAAACTGCCTGTAGGACAAACTGATGGATTATAACCTCACTATATCATTTAACAAGCCTGAAGTTGACCTGGCCAACCCTGCCACTATTGAGAAACAGAACACTTGAGGCCCTGCAGGATTTAGAGTGACAATTTTAAAATGACAAGATTTAAACTAACAAGCGACTGATACATTACCTTTCTTGTTTGCATCTTCTCAGTTCTCCTCCGAAAGGCGACATAAGGGTCGTTGTTAGTAGAGCCATCCCTCTTCTCTTGTTTGATTTGGGGGATGAGAGATGGTCCTCTGCAATTCTTACGCTTTCTTACCCAGTAGTCGTATACAGCCTTAATAAGGTAATCATCTTCGTTTAGCAGCAATTTAGCTTCTTGAAGTGTTACAAGCTAAAAGAGAAAATTAAGAAGTGCTACTGAGATGAATACGTGGAGACAGGGGAGAAAAAGGTCTGTGTTTCTTCTAAACTTCCCAGATAAACTCATTCCCTTTTCAGCACAAGAGAGCAAAAGGAGAAAAAAAAATACTGATCTAAATCAAAGTACTTAGGCCAGTTGTCTTTGTAATTTCAAGACAGTTGCTAACTTTTCTGCATTTTTTTTCTCCTTCAAAACTCCATCTTCTTTAGCATAAAGCATTTTAACCTAATCCTTGCAAAGTCTCTTCAAAATGAGAACATTTTGGCCTCTAAACATATAGCTTCAAACTAAATCAGGATGAGTAATCAAGGTAGAACTACAGATTCTGCAAAGGATTTCTGATCCCAAAAAAAGTCTGTCCCACTTAAAAGAAATAATCACATCCACTTAAACTTGCCTTTCAGAACCCTCTTTTTCAGGTGTAAAATCTTCGAGCAACTCTTCAAGAATACTATTTTACACAGTCCTTAAGACAAGGACAAGTCAAGGCATGAGTCAACAAAACAAGAATCTGGATGGGATGCCAACTGCCAATTCTCTGAACTAAAAGGCCAAGAGGGACACTAGAACCAGCTATTCTCACCCCTTTGCTTTCCAATCCTCACAAGACTCCTCCTGGGTTCTTCTGAAACTAAACAAACCAATGGTCGCACCGAAAGATTCAGATTTGAGGAATGACCTTTGAAAAGGCATTCTATGAGCAGCACTTTTTCCAAAGAGTTATTTTTATAGCTTTCAGACTCTTCTCCAAACAAAGGTCTCTTGGAGCACCTCACTATTAAAATACCAGTACTCTGATGAAATCAGGGAATAAATATGCAGCATAGGCCTGCTCTTAGAGCAAGAAAACTAGATTTTCGCTGTGAGCTGTGGAGACTGGGGCAAATCCTTCTCTCCTGCACCTGTGGAAAGTGCAAGTTTGAAAATACGAGGTTACTGATAGTTGAAATAGTTGAAAATCTTTCTACTGTAGGAGCCCAGTCTTAATGGAGGTTTGGCCTTGCTGTGATGCTTCCACGTCTCAGCTTCGCACTTCAGTTTCAGCCAACGTCCACTAGTACCAAGTGCAACAGAAATCTAAATTCACACACACACAAAGTGTGTTTTTAGCCCAAACTCTACACTTACCAGTCACAGTAAAGTTCTTTCATAGAATATGTTGTTGCAGTGTTGCTATGCCATCTTCTACTAATGGATTACAGTTATGAATTAGAATTTAAAACAAGTCCCTCCACTACACACATTTCACCTATGTTTCTAAAGGTGACAATCAGATACAACAATGTGAATTCCATATACCTGAAAAAAAATCACCAAATATATGCTTATGCAGTCAGCAGGATATACACACACACAACTCCCCCCCAACCCTTCAAAACACACATACAAAACAAACAAAACATCACTCAAACTCAGAAATGAAAGTAAACAGCAATTGCTTAACCTAGTGCAATACCTGACTAGAACTGGCTTTTTCAAGCCTGTCAACCATTATTTCGAACTGTAACGGCTTGATTTCCATCTTCCGATTTAGTCTGTTCAACAGGGTTTCATCCTCAGAGTCCATATCATAATCTGGCTGTTCATTGTCCAGATTAAAGGCTGAAAAAGATACACATACACAAAAGGGAAACATTAGTTAAATCACATACCTAACTGAAATTGTGGAAGTGCTAATCCTGTGGGAACTCAAAGTGCTACTCATTCTCCAAAGCCAGTTCTGCAGTAAACACCTGTCTCTTTAGCCATACCGTCCAAAATAGTAAATTCCACTTTTCACAGCAGGAGTCCTATCTTTATTACAGATTGCATTATTCATTCTCCACACATATGCAAAGTTTCTGATCTTTCTAAAAAGCAGAAGAAAACATTCATTCAACCAAGTTTTACAAGAAGGATGAGAAAATCCCACAGAACGGCAACAGTTTTTTATTATGTATAATAAATACTTCACATTAATATCTTGACAAGGTGCAATATTAACTACAAACCTCCAAATAATTCAATCAGCAAATTAGTGTATTAACAGCAGGGAAGGTTTTTTAAACTGCATTTTACTTGTAGTAGCCAACAAGTCAAAGTGCTATCACATGGTTATGTTGCTAGGTCACGCCTGTATCTGAGCACTAATTTCAAGAAAACTGCTATTAACCTTCCTCGCATGCAGGGGAACTTGAAAGAAAAGGCATGGAAATACCAGGACCAAAACACCAGGATCAGAACACCAGGGTTAACATATCAGCATGTTCTCTCATAG
>NW_010584695.1:138268-159811 GCF_000705375.1 Tinamus guttatus | reverse complement strand
GAAGACTTCCCCTTCTGTGTGCTGATACAGAGTCAGTAGATGATCTTATATTCCTACCAGAATGGAAAAGAATCTACTTGGCTTTGCATGGAAATAGAGAGAGTCAGCTACAAGTGCAAAGTTCTCAGAAAGGAAAGGCAGGGCTTGACTTCGCAGTTTCAGACAGTGCCACTGAGCCAAAAGGCTTTTCTGGCCAAAGATATAGTATCAACATACACTAAAATGCACTTCAAAAAGAAATGAGTAATAATAAAATTATATATAATGGTGTAAGTATGCATTAAGTGGAATTACTAAGATCAGCAATTCAGTAATGCAACTGCATGGCAAATTTAAGACACATAACTTAATATTTGAGACAAGACACTTAAGTGGCATCCCTTTGATGTGGCACACGACCCCCGCAGCTGCTCGCGCAGTCCTCAGCAGTACTCCAGGCTTCTACTACATCTCACAACAGTTTTCCTGTCACTTCAGTGGCAATCCATACGAATCTATCTAAGGTTTTGTGATAAAGATTCATATGGAACCACAAATTTTTCAAAATATTCTAGAAAAATGCATTAAAATGTCACCTGGCAGGACCATGCGAGGGACGCAGAGACTTTTGAGCAGGCTGCATGTTGCAGACAGGGTGAACTGTCCCGTCCCAGGATAACCCCCACACCTTTAAGGCCACCTTTACCACGAAGGAAGGAGTCCCCCTGCCTCAAGACTATCCCCCAACACCTACAGATACAACTGCAGGCCAGTGCACCCTGCAAACATGTTCAAGCAGCTCTGCTCAAAGTAGACAGATAAGGTTTTCTGGACAACAAGCCCATGTGATTGTGGAGCACATCTCCAAATAGAAGGAAATTTCCTTAATATTAAATAACAAAAATAGTTAAGGATATGCATGAAAACCTGAGAAGGTATTGGAGACACACTCAACTCACTGTCCCAAAGGGGCCCCAAAGAACCCCAGTGGTTTCCTGCTAAGCTCCCGAGTTGTCAGTTTGCAGATGGAGCCAGGACATACCAGGACCAGCCCAGTGTCAGTACGAGACACACAGGGTGTTTGCAACCAGAAGCAGAGAAGGGAGGAGTGCAGAGCCTCTCACTTCTGGCTCACCTCCTCCTTGAAACCACAGGCCAAACAACATGCCAAGTCCACCTAAGTTCATAACATAATGCTGAATTACCAGGTGATAAAACCTCAGCTCTGTGAAAACAGAAGTAACAGCCGGTATCAGGCATCATGTTTTTAGCGGCACTTTGGATACCACATCATGATGTGCAGTTATCAGCAGCTCCTTGCCAATGAAAGGCCGTTTGCATGGAGGCTGTGTGATAGTGGAGGGGAAGCAGCAGCAGTTCCTGCAACGCACCTCCTGTGTCAGCGGAGTCAGGAAAGCCACGAAGCTTCAGCAACCCCCTGGAGATCTACAGGTCTGGGAACACCAAGTTATATAGATAGCTGTTCCCTCCAGCCTTCCCTCTGCCGAGGGCTACATGGAACTGGAGTATGTGAACTCCTCGCCACCGAGTCAGCTTGTCTGAGCCCTGCCGAGGAATTCGAGATGTGTCCTCCTTCTGAGCTCAACTGAGGGTTGAGCTTTGAAGCACACTTCAGTCACCCATACCCATCACTTTGTGCTGTTTTCCCCAGCACAGAGCAAGCAATCGTGCATCTGCAGCTAGCTGCAGAGAAAGGCATTTTTCACCCTCCCTTTAGCCTGGCAGCTTGCTGGCTCCGACAGCCATCACAAGACACAGGTGGTTTATGTCTCTTGTGATAGAACCACCCATCGCAGCCTCTTGTTTCTGCCCCTGCCATAGCAACAGATACAACTGTTCATTCATGCCTGCAAGAATCAGCGCAGAACAAGTCCCAGAAAGCACCATATTTCACATGAGCAACTACTGGCCAGCACTTTGAGCCCACCCAGCCTCCTAGATCCCGCAGTTAAGCAGCAGCCCATCTAGATCCATTCCCCCAGACAACCCCTGGGAGCTTCTCGTGGTTGACTAATAACCGTCCTACTCCAAACTCTGCCATTCTCCCCAGAGCCCTGGAAGGGCCTGGATGATCCCAGCAGTGTCCTGGCCCAAGTGAACGCTCGGGACTTGCTGCCTTGCTAGGAGACGCTGCAAAGCGCGCAGCCTGTCCTGCGCCCTGCGGCACGTCAGCCACTCTGGAGGGCAGAAACTTCCACGGAAAAACTGCACTGCTGTTCAGCAGAGCTCCCCTAGCAGCAACCTTGATCCTAACTTTAATTTAATATAACTTTAAACCAAATTACATTAGGGTTAACTTAACTAAGTTAAGTAAATTTCATTAATTAAATTAAGGCTGTGGTTCCATAGTCATTTTGAAGTGACCTAAGTGTGGGTTGCCCCTGAAGAAGGTGGCTCCAGCAGCCTTCCCTCCCCAGCAAGCCCTAGTGTTGCCACCTTGCTCATGCTGCTGCTGCTAACCATAAAGCGAAGCTGGGCAGGAAAACGGAAATCTGAAAGCTGTTGAACCACGAAACAGAAATTCTAACCAAAGCAAAAGCAAATCAGAAAAGCTTCAAGTCATTCTTATCCCAGAAGCAAAATGAGGCACAGACCTAGTTCAATTTAATAATTTTCACAGTTCTTAAATCTAACTCCATTAAAGACCTAGTTCAATTTAATAATTTTCACAGAAGTTCTTAAATCTAACTCCATTAAATATGCATGCAAATATTGCATTTTGTAAGCAGTACAATTGTTATAGATTTATACAAATCTGATTTTCACTTCTCTAACACTCCCTTTTCTTCTCATTCTATAATCTTTGTTCAGTCACATTCCGGGCTACTTTCTTCCATCGTAGCAGCCCTCGCTACAGGCTGTCTCGCTCCCAGCATTTCCCACTGTTACCATGTCTACAGCAAGCTTGTAGCCAGTAACCAGCCAAGCACTTCTAGTGCTCTGGACCAGAAGTAAAGTAGCTTTGTACAGCAGGCAACAGGCAGTTGCCCATGTCAGACACCTGGCTCAAAAGCGCAGGCTGAAGAGACCCCGTTACGACATTCTCTAAAAACATGGCATACGTAACAAAGAATAAAGTGCAACCCTAAATTCATTTTAAACAAAGTAACACACCTTTAAGTGAAAATTATTTCATATAAGTTTGAAAACTCCAGCTTTTTGTAACTTACGGTGATTAGCTCTTCCCCCCCACATCCCACGTCATTTACATGCAGGAGTCTTTGCTTAGGAGGCAGTGTCTTTTATACACGTATAAGTGAAGTGTGTGCACACACATGTAAATCTATATATATACACACAGAACAGGAACTACTTACATCCAAACATGTATTTTGGGTTCCAGTTCTATTTTTTCAGCTAAGGAAACTAATTTGCAAAACCCAGTTAGCTATATTTCTAGTAGGGGTGCAAACATAGTAACTTATTCCCTTTGCTGTATATTAGTTAGCTATAATACATCTCTATGCTACTGTAAACACATTCATTCTTGGAAAATTACTAATCATACTAGCATAATTGAAGTTGTTAAAGGCTTTTGCTTTATATTCAGTCAAAAGCCATCTGAATTGGTACTACCCAGGTTCTGTAATGCCTGGAATCCATGCCAATTCATTTATTTCATGCCTCACCAAGATACTACCTTTTCTCTATTTGGAACCCCTGGTTCAAATAAAAGAATACCCTTAATTATGTTGGTAAAGCTAAAAAAAACCTTAGCTACCACATAAGCTGCAGAATTATTTAGGCTTACTCATAATTTGCTAGTAATAACCACAGCAGGTATGGAATATAGTAGCTAACCTCTTGGTTTCTGACAGTTTACTTAATTTGAAGACAGCAGTTCTGTTCAATAACTATAGCATGAAAACACAATTTCTAATCAGTTATAGTAGCATAAAGTTGTTTTGCATCATATGTACTCCATCAGGAATATGTGGCAAAAATGTCATCTTAAAGCTCTACCTGGTATTTGTCATCATTACACCTCCTGCAGCTCTACACAGAAATACTGTGCATCTTAACAAGGCAAAGAATAATTTGACCTAATGTAGCCACCACTTTTAGACATGTTTGTTAACAATGTATTTACAGGGTTTCTGGCAGTGACCAGCAAAGAGAGGAAGAAAGTACATTCCTCATTTAGAGACCTTAAGTCAGTCAGCCTGCCTTACATACAGCTCTATTGCTTCTAGTAAATAGAAGAATTTAACCAATTTCCTCTGGCTCATTTCTTAGGAGTGTGAACCTTACTGTGTCTTAACCATGTTATTTCCCAAAATCTCTAATTTTGGGAACACATGAGAAAAGAATAAAAAAAGAGACTTCACTACGTAGTGAGAAAAGAGGAGGATTTTCAATACACAGTTTTGCATTTCAGCATCATTTGCTTAACCTGAAGTTCAGTTGCTCCTGTAAGAAAAGCAGAAAACACTCCAACATAAAATGCTTTTCTGCTCAAATCTCCACAGAGATCAGGAGTCTCTTGTTGAGACAGCCAAGATGGGTGTGATGAACAGAAATTTCAACGTGTTCTTTATGTCTGGCAAGATGAAATCCAATAAAATCAATACTGTTTGCACAAAACCCAAAACTAACACAGCAGAGGACTGTATTCCTGTCCAAGATGCTCTGGCATAACTCCATCAATAGCCTTTCCAATATGATTAAGAAAAAAACACCACCACCACCACACAGAAATCAGTGATGAGCAGCCAACACTGACCTTGTTCTTCACCACGAAGACCCACAAACTACAACAACACCTGACTACAAAGTTTGTTTTGCTACAAAGGTAACTCTTAGGAGAAGTCCCAGTCACAAAATAACCCTTTAGAATGATATTTTACAGAGGACAAAGATGATTCACATGCCAAGGAACAACTGAGCAGTTGGAACATAAATATCATCTATCTGCTCTCAACTGAACAGCACCCAAGAAAATGTTCAAATGAATCCTAAGAAACCCATGATTCATTTTCCTAATGAGACCTTTGAACATATAGAGCGCCAAACACATAGAAAAGAATACTTCATTTATCTATAAATTAAACTAAGAGCTCCCTCTTGAAAGAATATATGATTTTAGCAAACAAGAAACATCATTGTTACTGACAGCCCAGCAAATACCTGGCCCTAGATAAGTCAGACATGCTACAGTGATTAACTTAAACTTTGCTTTTAGTCCAGCTCATGCTGAACTTTCAAGAGCTTTGTTATAGTCAGCAGAACCAAAGCTGATTTTTGTTACAAAATTCTTCTATTTACTTGATTTTTGTTTAGATACATCTTCAGAATTAGCAGTCATTCCCAACTGTTGCAGTAAACTACCCCCTTTCACTCCTTGTATTACTATAAGCAACTGGAAGGCAACTAGAGTCAGTTTTTCTTCAGATCTTCCTTTTTCCTGTTGTTGTTCAGCAACACCAGCTGACTAAGACACCAAACACAAGGCTAGCTACTGCACATGAACATCAGCATAGAGCCCTGAACTGAGTACTGCAGAAAAAAAAATCTCACCTTTAATTATTACTTTATCAAACCTCAAAAGAAAAACTGGATTTTAGGTATGTAAATCCACCTCAGATTTTCAAGGCTTTTCAGATTTCCTGAACATTGTGGCAACTTTGGCTTCAAGATTCTTTTGACTGTTACTCTACGTAATTAAAAGGGGGTTAAGAAAAGAAAAAAAACATTGTGAACTTACGTTGAATGTGAATGAACTGCTTTGGTTGCTTAAACTCTCCTTTATACAAACGATTGTAATAGTTGACATTGCTCTCTGCTTCGGGAACTGGGATAACCATGCTCTCTTTCTTTTCTCGGAAAACTTGTTGTGCCGAGATAGCCCGTTGCAAATGGTGTTCCTGCAGGAGGAAAGTTAGAATTTGTTTATTTAGATACCAACATATACAAGTGCAGATTGCTGACTTGGAATCTGCTCTGAGGCTCCCTTCTTTCACAGAAATCCATGCAACCTAGTTTTGCCTATTCCAGGGACTATCATCTACCCATTCCCACACATCAACTGCTGAGGAGAAAAAAAAAAAAAGGAATGTTTGAACAGAAGAGAGACTTCTCTCCCCCATTTTGGGTTTCTGGGGTTCACTCACCACAATGAGCTCCAGCATCCATCCTGCCTCACAACACAAGGTACCAACACCATAAGCAGCAAACCAGCCCCTTTTGGCAACCTGGTTGCAAGGCAATCTAGCACACACACCTGCCTGGCACTCACACACTCTGTACTATACATTTGGTAAATTCTGTAAAGACTGGATTTTTCCTCTTCTAACTCCGCAGAACATCTTTTTTCAGGGCAATGTATAAAAGCAAATCTTTTGAATTATGTAATCAAAGTTATTTTGTAAGTGGTAGCCTCTTAAATATTAAGATCTTGCAGAAAGATCTTTTTGCAATTTCTGCAAAGTCAGAATACAACCACAAGTCAGTGACTGAAAGAGTAGAATTGAAAACCTCTTGTAGCAGATAAAATGACATTAAATCAAACTATCAGGCTCCCAAGTGAATGCTATTAAGACAAGCATGCAATCAAATACCTGGTGTGATCTGCCTGAGTTACCACACACTGAGTAATCCTGTCACTCCACCAATAAAACATGTCTTGTAGAGCTTCACAGAACTATGTAAATCGATTTAAAGAAAAATGGTTTATTCTCTTGCTGCCTTTTTTTAGTTGTTAATGCCCCTAGAGTTGCCTCCTGGCAGCACAGCACACACAAGAATCCCGCCGAAATGCTGCCAGAAAGGACGTCTGCAGGTTATTTGTCCAGCCTCCCGCCCCGAGTCCATCATCACCACCTCTAAGATAAGTCAACCAGGACTTTGCCAAGCCCTGAAAACCATCGGGGACAGAGATCCCAGCCTGTATCCATGCCCAGTGTCTGTGCATCCCTGGGGAGGGACTGCAGACTTCTCCTAACACAGTTGTGAAGCTTTAGCTGGCCCTGTCCTCAAGTTTCTCAGCATCCACCTAGATGAAACCTCCACTGCTTGACAAGCCACCAGCATCCTCTACAATAGGATGATCAGCAAATATACTCGGGCTGCACTTTTCCATGTCCTTTTTGGAAAGGAAGTGAAGTTGACCAGCTTGTAAACCCCAAATCTGTCCTTTTGCTTGCTTTTTCTGTACTTGGACATAATGCCATTTTCTCCTGGTCACCACAAATCTCCCTCAGCCATGGAAGTTTTGATAGCTGTTAACTACTGGCCACACAGTCAAGCTTTTCCAGCAGCTTTTGGATCCCTTATCTTCATGGATTTCCTCCCTAAATGTCCAAAGGACCAAGAACATTTATATCTGTGTTATCTGCATCTTGTTTCCATCTTTTGTATTCTCTCTCCATGCATTTCAAGCTCCTTGTGATTCCATATCAGTGATCCACATCTCAGTGCAAAAGGTCCAACAGTCTGTTTCCACCATTCTTGATATTTGCAGAAGACATTAAAAGCTCCCTTCATGCTATCCTTAATCACTCTATAGGACAATCCACTTGTCTCTTCAAAAGATCTTATTAATCTAGATGATTTTTTCACAGCCTGATTTGTGCAGATCTGTGCTGTCTCCCCTACTTTGCTATTTAACTCTTCTCCCCCCACCCAAACAGTTTAAATTACATAAATTATTTCTTCTTACACTTTAAATAAAAATGCAAACACAGTCTGTCAAGATGATAAGCATGCACACAAAACGCACCACTGAGCACGAATGTATAGATATGAGTCCACAGGGCATCAAGTAATTACTGGGATGTACCTAGCAGGCACAGTCCTGGTTGGAACCATGGGGACTTAAAGGCCTTTACTGGGCTCTCTTAATCCCCGCTTTACTCCACATAGTCAGGGTTTCCGTTTCTTCTTCTCAGCCTTTTACCTTGATCAAAAATAATAGCTGTACCTCTATTTACTCACAGTCACAGTTCACGTTATCAGTTGCTCCTCTGCATGGCAGAATTACATGGAACTGACAACACTGTTGTAAAAGCATATATTTTATATAGCGAACATCTTTTTCTCCAACTTTCCCTGTTCACAGCCACCGTCCCAAACCATGCTGTGGTTTTTCCTTCCTGTACTTGTTATCTGTGGTGACATTATATTTTTAGAGGCCACAACATCTGAAAGAGTTGGCATTTTTTTTTTAAATCAAATATATTATTCTAATTTGTTCAAATAAATTCCTTTCCACCTTTTTGCAGGACACACAATCCCACATAGTAAACTCAGGGTGCTGTATATAAGGATACTTGCAAACAAAAGAATTCCTACTCCATTTCCAGCTTGGTATTTTTATTCAGGTCAACATTGCTCAAGTCATAGTTCGGAAAATACTTAAAGACACAAAGCTCAGAGCTCGTTTAAAGACTGATTCATCACAGATTAAATCACTTCAACCAACATCCCATTGCTCCCCAAACAAAACAAACACTGACACTTTTCTAAAGTGACATTAAAACTGGCTCATATGGGAGACACAGAACCACACTGGTCTAAGTAATTAATAGATAAAAAAGGTTTGACATTTGGAAAAAGAAACAGAAGCAGACACATGGCAGTTGGGATGCAGAAGATCTTTTAGGCCTAAGCACAGCTCCACAGCTTGTTAGACAACGCAGATGAGTAATTTTGATCCTCCGTTTTTGTAACACTGTTAGTAAACCCACCAAGAGATCCTAAAGGAAAGCTGACAATAGGTCACTTTACTATAAAAAGCCCTCACACACAATAACTTTCAAACAAATAGAGGTATATCGAACAGTATTACTGTTACTCAGTAACTTCAAACGACAGGCAAATAAACCTTTTTTTTCTCCCCCAAATTAGAATAAACCAAAAATCTTTCTACTGAACATGAAGTTAAGAGGAGGATATTTAAACACCCCAAACAGTTGAGTTTTACAGAGTACAGAATTCAAGTACAACTCTTACGACCTTTATAAGAAAAAATATCGAGAGCTCGATTAAAGCTGAAATATAATCCTTTTAAAAGCTTAAAGATAAATTTAGTGAATAATATAGAAATACAGCCCCTTATTTTTCCCCCTTATGGCTTTTAAATACACATATTGTGTTTTAAAGTGCATTCATCCCGCAGTAAGAGAGATTTAAAAAAAATATGAAATAATTGAACACAGAGAAAACAGTGATAGTAGCCTAGGAAATACATAATACGCTGCCATGGAGCATCTGTTAAAGAATTATTACCGCAAAATTTATATATATAAATCAAAACATAAACAAATCTTTCTCACTGAGCAGAGGTTTCCAAAATTAGTCTGCCCTATTTCACGCAAGCTGTTGCTTTAGCATATTGACATATTAACACCAGTTTTGCCCTCCAGGTGCAAGGTTCACACACCTAGATGCGCGCTGGCTGCTCAGGTGCAACCCGAGCAGAGGTGCGAGCGGGTCCCTGCAGTCGCTGACCGCGGTGAGTCCCGCTGAGCTCCCCTGCGTGCAGGCAGCGTCACTCCACTCCCTGTGCCACTCTGGAGCTCCCAGCCATCACCATGGCCACTAAGGACACAGCAGGCTGGGAATAAACCCCAGCATCAGCCCGGGGAAGCCAGACACACACACCTATGAGCCCCGGCATGCTCTGGGCGCACACACTGCGGGCCTGGCTCAAGCTCAGGCCTCAGAAGCAAGATCCCTCTGCTGCCTGGTCCTTCCAGCCTGGTGATGCCAAAGATTTTAATGATCATTTTCCATCTGAAAATTTCTTCAGTACGATAACAGTTCAGCATTATAAAAAATGAAGTTAGAAGAATATTACCTAGTGACTTATTCATGAACATTAAGGGAAGTAGGTTTTTTTTTTAACCTAATAGAGCTACATTTACCCTGAAGAACAACACACTTGATCCTACAGATGGGTTTCCTTCTTTCCTTAACTCTACAGCCAGTCTACCCATTACTGTCCTTCAGTATGAAGCACTTATTTCAAGTAAATGGGCTAAGTTTTTGTATGTGTGTGTTTGGAGATCCCTATGCTTGAATGCCAGCTTCTTACTGAAAAGCTGCTCTTGGCCTTACTTATGAAATTGCAGCAGGCAATTCTGTATTGGGTTCAAACATCTGAGGAGAAGAAAGTTCAGAGCAAACTAACATTTCTGTCTCCTCCTTCATCCCGGAATATTCTGTAAGCAATGGTACATATACATATTTTTAAGTAAAATTATTTCAACATCTTTATTCACATTTTCCAGTTTTTGTAGTTTGTTGTTTTAATACACTTTTGCTATTATTAAGACTTTGTGGTAGGAAGTACCCAAGCACGCTGCTGTTTACTGTGACACTTCAGAAAAAAAAAAAAAAAACCGTTTTGTCAGTCCTTTCACAACAGAGTTTGAGGACACACAATTTAGATTAAAATTTGCAGTGCTGCAAATACTGCTAATGAAAGAAGTATCTGCTCTGATGTTACCAAGATACAAGCGAAACAAAACATACCACAATGTAGTTGATAAATTGATTCGCTCAGGAAGATAAGTGGTTTTAACTGTGTAGCACTCCACTAAAACTATTTAAAATCTGACGGGAAAGGAAAAAATCAATTTACTAACAGATTTATTTACTCAAAATGAACGATCTCTTGCATAGCCTAGAACCAGCCTTGCGTTCTGCCTGCAATCCAGACCAGAACCCAAGCAAAGGAAAGAAGGAAGGGGAAAACTTCACCAAAGCCTGAATATAATATTAAGACATAGAAACTGTTAGTTGACATTTTTATATTTAATATGCAGACTAAGAAACAAAAGCTATAGAATTTCAATACAAAATGTGTACCACACTTGTCTTTTAATATCTCAACAATAGCTATCACAAAGCAAGTTTTAGGTAGTATCTGTCCACAGTACTAACAAAAAAAACACCTTAGTGTCAGGAAGCCCTCAAAGTTCCTATTTTTCTCTATCTATAAAGATTTCCAAGATGGAAGCTCAAACACAGAGACCACCTTCTGTTTCCTCCTGTAGTTAACTCATTCAGTTCTTAACTGTCTCAAAAAACAGAGCAGCAATGTAATGTTATCCTCCTCTGCGCAGAGGGCCTTTATACTTTCTGCTCCCATGGGATTACTGGAAGAACTGTTCTCAAACTGACAACAGCTCATCAGCAAAATTCTCATCAGCAAAAAATATTTAGTGACTCCTGGACATGTAAATCTGTGTAGCAGCACTAAAACAATGACCAATTATCTGCAGCATAGTTGACTTCTTGCTCTGGTGCAATCATAAGTAGAAGTGGATCTGAGCAGCTGAAAGGTTTATTAATCATTAAATAAAAAGTATGAGCAAGCAACAAAGATTCACATACTAAATTCAAGCTTATGCATTTGAAACAAAGCCATTTTTATACAACAAATTTCTCTCTACTAGCTGCACTAGAGGATTTCTCCTCTTGGAGAAGGAGACAGTATGGTGATCCCTCACTGCAAGTGGAGAGGACTCACAGAACTCTCAATTTCACTTTTGGCTATACCATTTTTTCCAATATAATTCCTCTACTTCAAAAAACCCTCTGAATTCGGAGCATTCCTCCACTCAAATCAATCTGTTCCTCTGTTAAGACTCCTTGTAAACAATTATTAGCCCCAAATGTATCAAACCAGGCTCCCATTTTTAATAATCATAAAATCACTCCCCTCCCTCCAATCTTTCTTACTGCCACATGATGACACAAGAAAATAAATGGTGAATTAACGCCAGACTGCTACTACAAGCCACTCAATAAAGGCAGTGGCAGAAATCAAAACATGCTATGCTGCCCTAAAAATTCACAGAAGCCCTGTAATGGGTAAGACACCAATGAAGATGTACACACTTTTCAATTGCTTTCTCCCTTTCTTTCCGTTCTCAAGTGGCTATAATCTCACTAAGCAATGCTGGTGCTATCTAAATGCTGAGGAGAAACAATTATTTATAGACAACTTTTCTGAAAATTTCCTAAGAATGCTGATGAAGGCTGAAAAGATACAACAGAAAGACCACAAAAAATAACTGGGCTCAATCCTTTGCGCAACACTTGGTGTCTAGATACAATAGGCTGACATAGGACCTGTGGATACACAAAGTCCAACAAGGACTAATACATGCAAAAACTTCCTTCATTTCCTCCCTGACAGTCTGACAAAAGTGTCCTTCCATCACCCTATGTAATAATGGACTCAAGATAATTGCAAGATGTCCCAGCAACTACCCTCCCCAATGCAGCAAGCAGCAATATGGGAACAAGCCATCTCTCATTCCTCTAAATGTGACTCTACAAACACGTTAATGGCAGAAGTCACTGTTTACAAAATGGCAAAAAAAAAAAAAAATCCTAGAGTATTGCATTTCAAAACTACATTTAATTAGTCAAATATCCAAGCTGTCAAAACTCACTTTGAAGTTCCATTTACTGAAGTTATTAAAAATTCCCTTTGGATAGACTGAATATGGCACTTTGTGAAAAATACTTTTTTTCCTGAAGAGCAGGGTACTTTGTTCTGAGATGCCTTTTGACAGCATTTTAAGAGAAAACTGTTACAAATGGTGTAATAACTAATTAAAAAAAAAGTAGCTATCATCATCTAGCTATCTAGCTCCACTTAATACATTTTTATCATTCATTATGTAGCAAATGCAGTTTGTGTACACAGAAGAGATTACTGAACTACCTCTCAGGAATTCCTTTTTATTTTCTTGTTTCAATTAATGTAACTTGATTTTCCCAAATCAGGCAGAACTGAGATAGAAAGATACATGCTTACATACATAAATTCTCCCCCTCAATTTTTATGTAATTAACCCTGCAGTGGCTAAGAAGTCAGGGGCTGAAACACCCCACGCAGGAGGCTACCTGCTCTACACATTTGTCAGACATGTGACTGGTAGCAAAGCAACTGTGGTACCTTATTGTCAAAGATCTCATCTTGAATCTAAGTGCATAAACATGCGCTGCTGTTAAGTGAAACACCTGCATTACCAAAATAATAGTAATTTACTGTGATCAAGAGAGAACTTGCTGGCTTTGCAATGAAGCTACCAAGAGTTTAGATGCCAGACTCTCAGGGATGGACTTTCTTGGAGAGTTTCAGACATAACTTTGGAGTTCACGAACAAGGCAGTAGCAGCACCTCTCTCCTATACGGCTATTAAGTCTTTCCATGTGTGTTTGGGCATATGATGCGTGCACGCATGTGTATATATGTGCCGGGGGGATAAGACCTCTCCGCCCACCCTTTTTGTTTGAGGAATAAATTTACAAAGCACTTATCATACAAAAGCAAAATTGGAAGCATACACACTGATACCAGGGTGTTTCTACTTTATGGAGCTTAAGACAAGTATCCTCAAAGTTATGAAAACCAGAGATGAACATAAAAATGCCCCTCCCATTACAAGAGGTCAACTCAGAAAAAAAAAGTCTAAAAAAAGACACTCTTAATCCGACCACTAGATATCACTGCTAGACAGCCAGTATTTTACTTTCGTTTAAGGTTCACACACGCAAATCACATAGAATTGGTGCTTCAAAGCAGAAAAAAAGTATTTAGCAACACAGGTTGGTTATTTTAGCTTTTTCCATTTGCATGGCTGAGACTTGCACTTTATTACTATTTGACTGAATGACAAATTAAAATACAAACAGTTGGAAAAAAAAGGCATAAAAAAATAAAATGTTGGTTTTAAGAAAGGACTAGATCGCATATAGCATTCTCTCCTTTTGCCTTAAAGGATTAGGTATTTTATCAGAACAAATGCAAATTAGGCACGTAACCAATTACCACTGACTTCCATTAAAACTGCACCAACACAGCTCATAAAAATCTGAACTCAAGATTCTTTTTCCTGCGAACTTGCCCCTTCTGCTCCTTTACATTTAGGACAATTCTGCTGAGTACAGAAAAAATATTTTAAACTGATACCTGGACTAACACTAAAAGGTGATTATTATTTAACTAAATAACATATTTTGGAAATTAATCAAAATCAAGATTTAAAAATAACACGATAGAGCACTGCATTTCTTTTTTGACTCAGAACTATTCAAAACAGAACATAAAATTATGACACTCTATACCAATACTACTTTTGGTTTCATCAAGTGATGATCTCCAGTTCTTGCTCCCTCCGCAGGCTGGTTCAATTCTTCTCTAATCTGATAAACATTTCAGCTCTACAATTTGCCTTGACCAACAACTGTTTCCGTGACACCTAATATTCAACTGTAATTTTACTTATGTAAATATTTAATGTGTTCTTTATCTTTGAAAAAGTTGAATGGCTAGACAAATATGCTAAGGCACGAAACTATTCAGATAAGCATAAATAAGGCATAGTATGTTAGCTTTCCTGACAAACTCAATTACAAATAGCCTTTGAATAGTTAGTAGCTGAAGTGGTCTTTCTTACAAAAAATAACTGATACCAAGATGAACATAAGCAAATGTAACGTTTGTTAATTTGAACAAATAAATTAGAACATTTTAACTGACATAATCAATACAAAAGCTTTATGAAGCTGACTCAATTCTGCCGAACGGGAGCAACATGAAGCACCATGTAATTGAAAACCCTACTGAGCTGCCCGAGATATTTCTTTCCAGGGTAATCTTAAATTGAAGGAAAAGCAAGAATTACTACACACACTTGAGAAGTTCTAGAGATGACAGAGTGCGTAAACAGGGAAACATTTTAAAGGATTCTGAGATGTAGCTAACCTTTCCTCCTGGCATTTCACCTCATCCTGAGGAACAGTACCTACAAAGGAAAACCGCTGCCTAAGGAGTAGAGGTGCGAATCTGCCCTGACCTCCATGCACTAAAGCTTCCAGTGCTCTCTAGTAAGGATTCAGGCACCTCTTCCAGTTAAGGCAGATTTCACAGACCTGGGTTAACTGACCCTACACACACTGCTCCAGCCTGCAGCAAAACACACACACTGCTCCAGCCTGCAGCAAAACACAGCTTTATCTAAACCGTAGTTGTAAGATAAGAGCTCGCGTCCATCTAACCCGAGCACAACACGGACAGGGCGGTCCCCCATTCCTCCATTCCCAATGCTTGCCCTTTACGATGCCATTGAGGATGCTTCTACTTCCCACTCTCCAGGCAGGTTGGCCAGGATTTAGGAAAGCACAAACAAGAGTAACTATAACGGATAAGAAAGACAAAAGCCATTCCATGGCTGCTAGCACAGACCACAGCTAGACTGGCTCAGCTGTTCTAGAAGTCCCTTGGTCACAGATTAGCTAGTAAGTGTTAATGTGCTAAGCTCTAAAAACCGAGCATGGGTTTGAGTCTTAGCAGCAACCTTCACAGCATTTGGGTTCATTCACATAACAACACTCAGAGGAAATTCAAACAAAACCAACTCAAATTAACAACTCACCAGTTAACATGCCGGTTAAGTCACTCGCCAATTTTACTGACTGGTTCAAAATTCCACAGAGAAATTTTCGTCCCCACTGCCCTGTCAAGTTCAGGCAGTCCAAACAACTTTAAGGGCAAAATATTCTTAGCAAATAGAGTATTACAGAGTACAAGTGGTGCACTGACAGAAAACTTTCCGCCCACAAAAATATTTTGCAGGTGAATGCAAAGGAAGGATAGAGAATGACAGCTGAAAAGTGAAATAATTGCTAGGAAATGGAGTTTAAAAGTGCACTTGCGAGGAGGGCACAGCATGATACAGCAGGTCTCAAAGGGAGGGAGAAAAGTGCAGAACCTGAATGCAGGGAAAGAAGTCTCAAAAATAAAGTTAAAGTTGAAAATTCTATGAGTAAAGCATCCCATCATCGAGAGGATTTGGGGCAAAACTACAATGCAGCATTATGTCATCACCCGCTTCCATCCAGCAGCCTCAGAACATGCACAAAAATGCTAAAGGTGCTGAAAAAGTAAACTTCTAATGGGAGCGACAGGGTTTTTGTCCTCTCATAGAGCCATTTCATTCCTATAAAATGAAAGTCATTTCTTTCCTAAGGGTAGTCCATTGTCCTGAGTACGCTTCGCTTTGCATGAAAGTGCTGCTTTTTGAGGTTCTGCACTTCGACGGTCATAAGAAAATTTCTCATGGGAGGATTTTTAATTTACAGAATATTCACACACTTTAACTTGAACTCTCCTCTGTTTATCCTTCATTTTACCCTCTGCTGTCCTGACTTCTTCCCCGAAGAACAAAGTCCCTCATTTGTAAGCAACTTTGAGGGTTAACTACAGGTCATGAATGTATTTCCAACACACAAATCTCTCAAATCAGAACTGGCTCTGTAACAGTGAGCCCACACAAGAGGTCTTATTATTTGCACAGCTCCCATTTGCTCTAATATTCCTGAGCTACATGCTATTCTTCCAAGCAAATGTGCATCTTTAAAGTTTATCTCATAAGTGACATTTACTTAATCATTTACTAATAAACTCAACTGTTTTAAATTTGACAATATTCAAATATAACTGAGCTTTTAGGGTACTATCCAAAGTCATTAATGAGACAGGTGCTGACTGCTTTTTCTAAAGAGTTTAAACCAGTGAAAAAATATGCCAACATCCACATTTAGATAACAGTTTTATATTTAAATAATAAACACACACACACTGTGTATATATAGAGTGCACATATATATCTTACTACATGTATAGTAAGAACTTTGCTGTTGCAATTGCATAACTGCTTGGAAGGCTAGCTGGTCCGTTTTCTGTCCATTCAGAGCCCTCCCTCAGGGGAGGCACATGTTTACTATAGAAGACTCTATACCATTACTGTAAGACTGTACTTTTAAGCAGCGTAACACTACTACATATGGTGTCTGCTCCATGGTGCGTATAAATATATATACACACAGGCTTGCTAAGAAATGAATAGAAAAAGCAGCCTATCTCTTCATGCAAAAAAGGTACTTGAGCAGCAGCTTGAAAGGATAATACCTAGCATTTCTGTTCAAACAGGAGCAGAACACTAACACTCGGATGGAAGTGCAAACAACATTCCCAGAGCTCTCTTCCCTCTTTGGGATGGGAAGGGACAGCAATGGTATGGAGTGGGGAGATCATAGTTTCACAAGCTCAGCTGTGAGAAAAGTGCTATATAAAATGGATTCTTTGCTTAGTTACTTCAACATAAATTTATTACAGCATTTCTCCTACAATGTTCATTAACACACTACCCATCTTTCTTCCAGCACTTTTAAAAACAAAATCTGAGTGCCTCAGAAGGCACCAAGTAGCTATTTTCAATCAACATCTTAATACTTCATTGTATTTCTTGAAGCCGCTTGTTTAAAGTATTACATTAACAGCAGAACTAGCAACAGAACCTAGTTTCTCTATGAAAGATACCACCGTCATTATGAAGTTAAAGCTATCTAAGTATTTCAAGGCACCTGCTAGTTAAATTAATTAGCACAAATAATTATTGTTAAGTTGTGAAAAGAGAGGGAAGGAAAAAATAAAATAAAATGAAAGCAATCACCTTCAATACTTCCAGATACAAAACAGCTTTAAAAGAGTTATGCTTCCCAGCAAGAGGTCAGTGTTTCAAGAGGGGAAAGACCCAAGGAGGAGGACAGACACCGTCAGCTGACCTCCAAAGGCAGATTTCATTGCAGAAAACAAGTCAGCAGTAGGGAAGCAATCAACACACCTCCAAGGAGCAGAATACATATGAAACACAAGGCTACTGGCTTTCATACTGGAAGTAACTGTGAGCAACGCCATTTCCTTTCACATAGGAATGACCCTGTCTCTTAATATTTAACTATACAAAAAATACATAAGCTGGAAAATGTGCATGTAAGACTTTAAACACAAGCAGAAAAGCCAAAAAGCTTGACTGCCTGGTTTCTCCTGGTTCAGTAATTCGCTTTTTGGAACTCCTGGCTATAAGCAAATCCGAGTGTATTTTCCCTCCAGTGCTGTTCACTACAGCACTACTACCAGCTGGAAACGTGATCATTTCAGAACTGAACTAGAACAGAGCGCCGCTGAAGTCTCCAACCAATGTGCTTATTCTCACACGTGCAGGACAAAACCAGTCCATGAAAAATTGAAAGGTTTCTACTCATTCACTTTGCAACAACAAAACAACAAAAAAAAGTCAGAGAAGAACTGCCCAGATGTAAAGATAAATTCAAGAGAATATGACAGTAAGATGGAGTCAAAATTACATGCTTAAAAAAAAAAAGGCACCACCAGAAAAATAAAACTAGCAATCACCTTTATGCATACATACATATATATTTAAGTGCTCCTGACTGAACTCTTCCAGTTTATTGTATCAGCAAAAATACTCAGCATGGTACTCTGTATCAGCAGAAGAATTCAAGCAAAAGTGGCATTTGTGCAAAATTAATGCTTCCTGCTTTAAACGGAGAAGCAGTGTGGTATTTTAGAAGCATCACCAGCCCCACAATGCCTGGACAGCCAAATAGTGAATTCAAGTTTCCAGTGTCACAATGGAAACACAATGAACTAAGGAATGGAGAAAAAGTGAGTGCAGAAGACAAAGAAAGGCAAGAAGAAAAAAATTCAATTTACTATTTCCAGACTTTCAAAACACAAAAAAATTGAACACTACATTAAATGACTGACAGATCATCCCAAGGTGATTACTCCAGGACTGAGAACAAAATTCACTCCTTTTTATTCTTACTCAGTCAGCATTTTAATAACCATAACAATGTCCTTATTTCATGTCAAACCTATCTATAAATAATATGTTCAAAGAGGAATTTTGAAGTGTCCCTCCAGGGAGCTCTGATAGAAAATAGGGGATTTCTGTATCTGACATTTCCAACTACCACCATGCTTTTAACTTTGGAAAAACTCGAAGAAAGTTAAATCCATCTCTGAAATCCCTCAGGCTGAATCTGTCTCATTATTTAATGTTTACCACCCTAAAAAGCACAACTCAACAGTAATATGTTTTAAATTAAAAATAAAAAATAAAAAAGAGATACTCACGGGATAAGCAACAGACCCAATACCTTATATATTCTGCAATTTTCCCCTTCCTACAGCAACGATTTGTTAACATTATCTGTAATAGCCAACATAAAATATTCCTGCTTTAAAACTAATAAAGGTACATCTTCCTACTTCTGTTTAATTGTGACTCTCCTTTTATATGAAATAAAGGCAAACCACCCCCTCACCCCCCCAAAAAACCCAACAAACAAAAAAGCTTTTCCTGAGGTTTAATTTTGGTTAAATTATAAACGCTTGCTAACATAAACATACTACATAGTGGAGGCTTCATTTCACAACTGGAATCTCCAAGTGAATTACAACACAAAAATGAGTTGCTGATCTGATATCAAAAAGGTTGTGTGAGTGCATGCAAATCCCCAAGACACTGAAATGAGAAAAAAAAATCAAGAATAATAATCAAATAAAAAAATAAATTTATAAAGATGCTCACCCTCACACTTATCAGTAGTGTTCTTTGTAATAGGGTGACTGGTGTTTTATATTGTGCTTCTCAGACAGTGACTGTATGACATTTTAACGGAAATAATCGTAGTAATAGCATAAGAAATTGGTGACAGAGTGCCCCAAACTTCAAACATTTCCATGTTCCAAAGACACTACTGTTACTTAAAAAAAGAATTTTATTACCAAAACTAAATTTCATTAGAGACAAGTGGATTAAAATTTGTGGTTTTGTATATACTAAATATGAATGGCGAACAGAGCAGCTCATACACCTATCAAGACTGGGTTGTAAAGAACAGGCCAGATGCACTGACCAACCATAGCCATCTTAAAACTTGTAAACACACAGCTATTTCCAGGTAGAACCCAGACATGGAAGATAACATCCAACCATACGATCCACTGAACCACAAGATCCTTCTGACTTCCCCGAGGGTTCCCAGGGACACAGCGGCACACCAAGGACAGAGGAAAATTGGGGCCACAATAACACGAACTTTGCGTCTTTGCACAGCAGGTTTAAGTCGTAAGCTTACCCTAACAGTTAGCTACCCTAACAGTTCAGCTTGCTCTTAAAAGACACATTCCTGGCAGAAGTTTGAGTTTTCCTGAGGTCCTGAGACACCTAAGTAATTAAGATATCTGCAAAAAATGTGTGTATATACCCACCCTGCCCGAGTCCCTCACAAAATAGACCAGATCACATTTTAGTAACACTTAAAATGATAAAAGTTGTTTAGAGTGAAATCTCCATCTACAACAGCCTTTCGCAGAGTGCTTTATATGACACTAACAAAAAACTACATCAAAAATTATTTGTGCGGCACAGGGAAAGGCTCATCCCCAAAGTGAAACTGTCATTAGGTAGCAATAATAGAAACAATCTATTAGAGTTAATGCTCCTGTTTGGCTGATGCATCTAGTATTCTGCTTATGTATTGCTCCAATGACCACTTTGTTTTGATATTAGGCCTAAATGAGTCAAATGCAGACCCATTTCAGCGTGGAATAAAACCCCTCAATGTTACAAGAGAAACATTTTAGTACAACACTATGGCAGTTCTATTAAAGTGCAATTCTGATCCTCTTCACAATCATTTAAACAGCCCAAAAGCTGCTGGCTTGCTTTAACTCTTAGAGAAGTTTTCCATCAACAAATTTAAAACACAATTTATTAAGAAAATACTCTTTAAAAAAATGCATGCTTTTTAAATATCAAATGCTAATAGAGAAATGCAATGTAGAGTCCACTGAAATCTAAGAAAATCAAATTATACCCCCCACCCACATACACACAAGATTGCTTCATCAATACCACAACAGTGTGCACTTAAAAGACACTCGCAGATTCTAGGACAAATTCACTCTTTTCGAGTTTTGTTCGCTGTGTATGACTGACTGCACCACAACGAGATAAGCAGCGGAGGAAACCAAAGGTGGGAGAGAGAAGGACTTGGTTTGATATCGATAGCCAAGTGGGAAAACCAATGGGAAAGGCACGAAGCTTCCTCTGACAGCTGCGACCTCCGAAAAGCCAATCCACAGGCACAGAGGTTTGGCTGAGGCGGAGACAGGGATTCATTGAAGAAATTCTTGAGGGTGCCTTTACTATCAGCTCTACATGCAAGCACAGACACAACAAGCAACAGCCTAAGTCTACGCTAGACACAACTCCAATCAGCACAAGAGCCAGTATTAAGAAAAAATAATAATAATAAAAAAATACAACAGCACGTGCAAACAACAGAGTTGTGGGCACGCATTTCAAAGTGCTGCCCTAATGCTTCGAAAACACCAAGAAACTTCACCTGAAGGGGACTAAACTTTCTCCCTATCGCACTAGAGAGTGGAGATAAAGTATCACGTTTGCATTTTTAAAGCAAGCCGTTCAATCAAAAACAATACGCAAGAGTAATAAAAACAGGAATGTAAACGCCTAAAAGGGCAGCAGCCAGTGCAAGCGCGCCTGGCTGGTGCGCCTGACAGCTGGCGCGCACGCTGCAGCAGGAAGCGCTGTTATTTATTTATTTATTGAAAGTGTGGGGGGGGAAGCGCTTTTATGAAACCCAAACGCGCGTCCGAGCACCCGCCGCGGGCGGCGGCCGCCC
>NW_010584695.1:103521-122999 GCF_000705375.1 Tinamus guttatus | reverse complement strand
TGTGGGGGCTGCGTGGGGGGGGAGAGGCTGCAGCCTCCACCACTCGTGTGGCCTCCGTGGGCTGGAGAGGCTGCCCGGGGCGCCGCGCTGCTCATGGGCTGCAGTGCCGGTCTTGCTCTCAGTCCTGCCTTTGGTTTCAGCGGTGCAACCAGCTTGTACGTTCAGAGATCTCCTAACTGGAACTTGCACTGCCCTGGTTTTTAAATCTAAATTGAATCCTTCAAATTGTACATATTTTTTAACTACACTGTGCTAATCGAGTTATTAATTGCAGAGTTTAGGCAGTGTCAGTGTTTTCCTGGCACTTACCCCGCGGGTCAGAGGGCAGCAGAGGGGGCGGTTTTGCCGCCTCTCCTGTCCCAGCGCTTCTCCCCTCGTTCTCTCTGAGCAGTTTAATAAATTCAGAGCCATGGATCAGGCCGCAGATTTGATCCCACCAGCTCGGCACATGCTGGCGGGTCCAGAATCATGTCCCGCCGCAGCTCCTCTCCGGAGGGTTTGCCAAGGAGAAACCTCCCTTTGGACTCTGCCTTTTTTGTTTCCAACCATCTTCCTTGGGCCTGGGGACAGCGCTGCTCTGCACCACACCCTGCCGACGCTCTGCAGGAACCAGCAGCTCCAGGCTGCAAGCGCTGGGCTCCAGCAGTGACTCCAGCAGGAAGGTCTTTGAAAATTTAATAGTCCCTTTTCTGTTCTGCATAGTTTATTCTTCTTTCAGCTCAGCTGCTGTGTATGACCAGGCCATAGCTGTGCACGGGAAGAGTCCTTGCAGAGTGCCACTGTGCAGCCTCTGTTCTGGAACAGGAACGTAAAAACTTTATGTTTAAAAAACAGAGTAGAGGAGATGTCCGGGATTGTTATATCGCTGTTTCTGGAGATATCCAATACACAAAAGAACAATACCTGGCTCCTGGGAGCCAATAACCTGCTTCATAACTTAAAAACCAAATTAATAGAAAGGCATTGTCTAAATTGTCAAATGCTTTCCCCTCCCCCTTCTAATTTATGTTCACTTTCTTTTTTGTAGAATATTTTTTTTAATATCTGAAAAATGAACAGCAGGTTGGAGGAGACCGTGTGTTGTTAGCAACCGAAACTGAACAGCTGCTCTGGGATGAGATCAACAGGGACAGTGTAAGCAAGAGGCTGAAAATGATTCCTTCCTCCTTTAAAGACTTTTAACCACAGCTCGTTATTTTTTTCTTCACCAAATCTCCTGCCTGAATCCCTCTGCAGACCGAACACTTTTCACCTGTTCAGCAGCTCCAAGCCGTTCTGATTTTGGGGTTTTCGATGATGTCTCAGACCACTTCATGGTTGTTCCTCCCATTGCTCTTCCTCCCTCCGCCAGCCCTGAATTTATAATTTGATGAAACCTGCAGGATTCCTCACCGTAGGAGAAAACCTAAGGTCAAAAGCTGTCAAGAAAATGACTTAGCTGAAGCAAAGCGGATCCAGGGGTCCCTCTGGGTGCAGGAGGAGCTCTGAGGGCTGCACGTGCAGCGGCTCTGGCTGGGGGCCTGGTTCCACTCTGCATTTCCCTGTGGAAAACAGGTACTTTCCGTCTCTGCATCTTCTTGCTCCCCAAGTATTTTTTTTCCCAACGCCACAACATATATTGAAAATCCAATGGGCAATTAAGCAGACATGCCACACTGACATCTATTTGTGAAGTCTGGGATGGTATCTTTGTGTCTAGCAGAGGAATTTTGGTTGTTTGGGCTGATTTTGCTGATGTCTTTTTGTAGCAAATTGGAAGCAGGAATTACAGGGTCCGTTTGTTGTCTTGTCTACAGGAAACTCTTAAGATCTATGGGCGAGTCCTGGAGCTACGAGTTCGCAGTTCATTAGTTTTAAGTTCTGTCACAATGAATTAAACTAATAACAGAACAACGAAAAGACCCTTTCCCTTATTCTGGTGGGTTAAATCCTCACTTTTTCCTCAGAAGCAGAGAAGAAGTTCCACAATTGCTAATAGATAATGTCAAACCCTAATAATTTTCATGAGTTGTATGATTCTTTCTTCCTAGGGAGGAAAGAGAGCTAAGCAATGAATTATTTTCCTGTGATTAAAACATGTTCCATCACAAATTAACAATTGCTTCCGCTTCAGAAAGGGCTGATTAGACTATGCTTGGTTGAGAACAAAACTTCTGAATTCGGATTAAATGGGCATCTTTTCTCTAAACTCGGTCCCTGGATGGGGGTAAGGGACAGGATTTTCCCTCAGCTCCGGGAGGTTTTGCTTTTGCTCCACGCTGCTGCTTCGCTCGGTGTCAGGTTATACACACACACATGCATATGTTCACTTGCTGCAAATAAATGTGAGGCAGGAATCAGCTGAGTTGAAGTTATATATATGCATATATATATATATATTTCTTTTTCTGCAACCAAAAGCATTTATTCTTCCCTGAAATGTGCTGTTCCCTTGTCCTGTAGGTCTAACTTTGTTATCCAGACACTTCCTCGGGCAAGAGCAGCACCGCGTGGTTCCCATTTCAGTAGTGGTTAATACAGATTAGCACATTATTAGCTACCTGAAAGCCTTCCCACCGCCAGCACCTACCTGTGAGCGGCTGCGACGGAGGCTTTGCTCTCTCACCTGCTCTGCAATTGCTTTAGTGCTGCTCTAAGCTGGACAGAACTGGTGCCTGTGACACAACCTGCAGCCTTGGGCACCGACCCAGTCTAACGGTGAGCAGCCGCCGGCAGCCCCTGTGCATGGGGATTTTTCCTTCGCGTCCCGTTATCCCGGCCGGCCACGCGCCTGCTCGCGGCCCCCAGGGAGTCTTAGCAAAACCTTCCTGTTTCCCGTATCTTTTCTAGAATAAAAAATTCCAGAAAGACCTAATATGTATATTTTTTTTCTTCTAAGCCCTGAAACCTTATCTTCTGTTGGAATAGCATCCAAATGCCTATCTTGCCACTGAAAAAAATACAAAAGATGAAGCCTCTCCGGGACGTGCGTTAAGGAGGAGGCAAAAATATGTGCCCACGCTCGGGCAGCGCTTCCTAGGGCAAAGCCCTCGCGCAGGGAGCCAGACCGTGCCGGCCACAACCTGCCCGTCGGGCACGCGAGGACATCAGTTATCCCCAGCTCCCCGCAGCCACCTCGGATCCTGGGCAGCGCCGCCGCATTACAGCCAGGGCGCCCCATAGCCAGAGCGTGTTATAGCCAGGGCACATGATGGCCAGCGCGCATTATAGCCAGGGCACGATACGGCCAGGGCACATTATAGCCACGGCAAGCTGGGCCGCAGCGGATAGCAGAGACCCCAGCGCTTTTAGCACGTGGGCAGACAAATAATGCGGCAAATTCTGATTTTTTTCCGAAACCTCAACATATTTTCCAGAGTTTATTTCAGTTGTGCTTGCAATGAATTTTCAACTACATTATCTCTTTTTTTGGGTTTCTGTAAGCTAGGAACAAGCTTAAAGCACCACTTGGTTAATATTTCCTAGGGAATTCTGAACCGTGAGTGTAAGCTGCTCCGTTAGTGCCACTGAAACCAGCAGAGAGAATAAAGGAGCTGAAGGCTGTGCTAAAGGCACAGTTACGCCTTGACTTAAACCACCATCCTGTTTTTTGCAGGAAACAGCTTCAACAGCCACCGATTTCCTTAACTTACCTGTGACAAGTCACTCGGGACGACGTTACACTGGGATGGGACACGACAGGAAAACTATGGACAGGTAACCAAGCTTTCGGTCTTAATTGTGCATTCTCTCTCTTTTTTCCTTTTTTTGGTTACATTTGAATCGCCTTTAACGCCGTTGGCTGCTATTTAATTTCGGAGTGGTGCCCATGGTCCCGTTTAGGCTCGGGCACCCCTTTGTGCTAGGCATTTTACAAAGACACAGGAAGACATAGTCCCTGCCCCCAAGAGAACATCACAGTAACTTTTTTTTCTGGTGATTTAATCATAATATTGACAACTTTATCAAAAATTACAAAACTGATATTAAAAA
Organism: Tinamus guttatus; assembly: GCF_000705375.1. Next base: position 119,027 of record NW_010584695.1, on the reverse strand, counting down.
AATTTCTAATTCTTAGTAAGACTAGAATGGGTTTTTTTTTAAAAAATAGAAAAGCATTTTTATGCTACTGCTCTTCTGGCATTCTCACATTACAACCCTACATAGCAAAATACAAACTGTAACTAGGAAAGGTAGCAGTCCTAAGGTAATTCAGTCCACCATGAGTCCTCTAATATTTCTCTACCACCAAACTCAGGGACTCCAAAACGATACCACATTACTTATAAACCTTCAGCAAAACTGACTGAGGAAATAGCTTTACGTTCTTTTAACCCCTAACACCTTAGACTGTGAGGATAGTAGACCGGGGACATCAGAGAAGTGTTATTTGTTTTACTATGCGGATATTATTTTCATAGCTGATACCAGCAAAACTTTTTGTCAGAAGTGAAAATAGGAAGAAAATCCATCGAAATAAACGAAAATATTTTTATGGTGTTCACAAAATGCACCATAATAGAAAGAGGAATATTTCCTTTAATTTGAAAGTCATCCGAATGACTCAACCACATTGTCACCCACTTAGCAAAAGAAGAAACAAAAAAAAGAGGCATAATAAATAAATAAATAAATAGACAAGAATATGCAACACTTTACATCCTCAAAGAATCACGCAGTTCACTAATCTACCAAGATACCGAAATACTTTGTGGGCTCCCTTTGCTCAGCCAGTTCAGCTCTGTGTGATTGTGCCATAGTAATGACAAATGAAACGTTGTTCCACTTTCCACAATGGAGTATTTTTTCACTTTTTAAATATAGGAATTCTCTCTTAAATTAGAAAGTAGGCAAAAAGTAGTCTTTTTTTTAATTTTCATTTTAAGTCTTCTATTAGAAAAAATATAGATTTATTAAACAAAAAATAATAAGGTAGAAAGAAGGGTTGGGCCTCCATCAAAAAGTATATTATGCTTTAATGCAAAGAGAAAGAAATGGCTCTATGGGCAAAATTCAAGTACGAGTGACCAGTTTTTTAATCGTAAAGTAGGTGCAACATTTTTTAAAATGTTACAACACTGCATGACCTGTAATGCTCACAATATTTACATTAACTGCTTACATGAAACCATAAGAACTCTAAAAGAGAGAGAAAAAAAAACCTGTATGGACTGAAACAAGCTACTCCTAGCACCCACATCAATGCCATCATTAACCAAGAAACCAAGTGCACAAAAATACTTTACACAGCCTACTGATGTAAAGCACACAGTGGTGAGGAAGCACAAACCTAAAAAGCCAACGGAAGGGCTGGTCGGTACAAACGCAGCCTCCGGACAGGACGCAGAGGTGGAGAGAGACGGAGGACAAGCAGGAGCGAAAAACGCAGGCGAGGACGAGCGGCAGCGGCACTGCCGCCGCGGAAAACGGGACAACATGGATGTGGGAGCACAACGGACACGCGGCCGGCGCCAGAGGATGCCTTGGCGGCGTGGGGGCTGCGGGCGGAGGCCGGGCTGTGCGCGCTCGCCTCAGCGCCGCGCGGCGCCCTCAGCGCCTCACGGCGCGGCGCCCGGCTCCACAGCCACCTCGGGGTCCCTGCTGGCCCCGCGTGAGCGGGATATTACGGACCCCGTCCGCAGCAGGGACGGGGAGCCCCCATCCACTCCAGGAAGCCTCCACAACAGAGCACGGCACCGCTGCCGTCACCATCGCCACCGGCCGTGTTAAAAATAAAGGAAATAAAATGGAAATAATGTTGTGCTACACTTCCGTTTGTTAATTTTATAATGGCTCATAGCTTTAGACTTTTAAATCTGTAGTGTTATTATTTTTTTTCTACATATGTTTCACATTTCTCACTTAATATAACATAAATAATTTGGTTAATAGATTTAACCTGCACATTTCAGCCACATTAATATATATAAGAATCTGTTAATGGTATAAATAATTCTTTTTAAATAAAATAAATCTGATATGTTACATAATACTGATAAAAATTACTGTTGCTAATAGTTTTGCAAGCCACCCTTAATTTTCCGTAATAACACTGCGAGCTGGATACTGGAGTTACTTTGACGAACGCTGCAAACGCTGCCCTTCGCTCTCCTGCCAAACCGGACGGTCATCAGTACCGATCACGTTAGTACGACAGGGCCTCCGCCCCATTCAAAGTAAACGAGATGGTTAATGAAGTTAGATAATTTTAGCTAATAAGTCTAGGGGGTTTGGAGGGTTCAACGTTACGGGGGATAGAAACTGCTCCGTTTATCAGGTGGCTATGAAACTTTAACTACAGAAACGGTTGACTAAAATAGCCCATCTACTTTTTTTTGTTGTTTTTTTTTCCTTTTAATAAAATCTACAGCATTCTACTTTAAAAGTTAAGTAAATAAAAACGCAACCAAAGGTTGCAGCCTTTGAGCTACTGATGAGACCTGTGCTCCCGCATCCCTCGGGGCTCCTGCGGAGGCCGCGGCCGGGGCACAGCACTTCCAGGCAAGGCTCATTCCAAACACACAATATAAACGAACACTCAGTGGCGTGAAGTGTATGTCATAATTAAGGTATTACATAATCATGCCTTCTCTCTGCTGTTAAATACAAAAACAGCATCTTTTACATTATCATATAAAAGCATTTAGGCTGTATTTTTATTTATCACTTTACACTGGTAGTCTCTTGTATGTGTACTCAATAGAAACCAAAGAATTTTGTACACTATTTTTTTTTTGTACAATAAAAGATAAAGTGTGCATTAGGTACGCTTGTACATGACAATATTGTACAATATTTACATTTCAGATATCACCATGAAATTCTGTATTATCTATATACACAATGAAAATTTCTCAGAAACATTTGGACTATTTCTTATAATCACAATTTTAGTATTATAGAAAAAAAAATCAGTAATCATCTGACATTGTTACTGTAACCTCTCGAGATTTCTGATTGGCTTATCCAGCAACCGCTATCCCTCCTAATCATCAAAAATATTGTACCACTAATCCACGTAGCACCCTGGGATGGCATCTATCTGTCTTCATATAAATATTGATATAACCACGTCTATATCAATACCTACACACAGACTTATGTGCATGGTCATGTCGATAAGCACTGGACCAGTAACAAAGACATTCAATGTTATCTAGAGATCTTCCTCCTCTTGGGTTTTGGAGGCTTCACTTGTCGGTCTCCCTGTGGGATTTGGTGGACCTAAAAACAAGTATATTTACAATTAGCAACAAACACGTGGCAAAGCAACCAGTCAATAACTAAAAGTCAACATGTCACAGGATTTGCCCTCGTGAAACGGTTCTTGTGCTTGCTAAACCTAAGGGAAGTTGTGTGTGTGTAAAAGGAAGCTCAAGAGCTTTAAACAAGCAGGATTATCAAGGAACAGGCTACGTTTAGCAAACTCTGTTTGGGTTTAAATCGAGAAATTCAGTCTCAAGCTAAATACTGGAGGAATTTGAATGTGAAACAGCAGCCGACGCCGGGCGCGGGCGGCCACCCCCACCTGCCGGCGGCATCGAGCTGCGTCTGGAGCAAGAAGGAACAAGGAATCCTTCAGCAGTGTGTTAACCTGCTCCTCCCAAACGCCTTCGGAGAGCTCCTTTACGGAATGTTTAATGGCTCTTGCAGTAGAAATAATGCTCCACGCTAACTAGCCCCTTTGCACGTACATTTCATTCAAAACAACCAACATCTCAACAGTAGCAGCTGAAGAAAAAGCTCACGTCACTACAAAGAGAACGATCCTCGACCCCCTGCGATTGTTTCTAACATAATATTCATGGCAATTAACCCTGATTGCAAATTGTTCGTGACCAGCGGATTAAAATACAATTCAAGACGACTCAGCAACAGGGTCTGGCATCAGCGCTCCTGCAGCGCGGAGCACCCAGTCCACGAGGCCCCTGGCAGCAGCTTCCCCTGAGCCAGTGTCTATCATAGTTAAAATCCGGACAGCAAATCGCGTGTATTAATGCTGGCTTTATAAACCAAAGTAATGGGATTTACAGCAGCAGAATTGGCTGCAATATGAAGATTTTTAAAAGAGAAAGATACTGAGCTTGCAAAAGAACAGTGTACTATTTTAAAAAGAAGCACTGCTGGATTTGAAATTAAGAACGGTCTTTTTAACTTACCTTCCATGACAATATCTTTCACTTCAGAAGGGGAAAAAGTGTATTCAAAATAGAGTTTCATTCAAAGGAATGGCACTTTGAAATGCAGTTTCAGTAACTTTCTCTCAAGTGAAAAACAAATGAGCCTGATTTTGCATTGCCAGTCAGAGAAAACCAAGGAATATGAGCGAGACTGGAACTGATCCAAATATTATCAGGCTGCATGTGCAAAATTTATCAGGAATCTATCTTGGTGAGAAGTATAATCGGCAATGTAACTAAAATTATACATCTTTTCCAGCTTTCCCGAATGATTACACATTTGCAGTTTTCAGTGCAAGAGAAATACTGAAAATCCTACCTCATTTAAACAAACACACAAAAAAATTACATTAAAAACCAACCCAAACCAACACTCCCGGTCTTCAATGCGATGCACATGCACAAACATTGACAAATGGAGACATTATTGCTAACATGAAGAGAGACTTACATTCCCAGACATTTTGTCTAGTTCACTCATGGCCTCATGAATAGCAGCTTCTAAATGGTTATTTAGCTTTCCACTTCTAGGAAGAAAAAATTAATAATGCTGTCAGTAATTCTGCATTGTGGAGAGAAACTTTTAAGATTCACAGTAGAGACACAAGCTCAAGCTCAGATCAGCCAGAGGAACTATAGGATAAAAGGAAATAAAGGTGCTCTAATAAAACGTGCCAAGTCCACAGGGGTTTCTGAGCTGCCTCAGCGACGCTGCTTCGCAAAAGCAAAACAGACACGATAAAAATAGCCAGAATTTCGCTCAGAAGCAGCAGAGCTGCCTAGGAAGGTGCTACGAGTCCACCTGTAATGCAAATACAGCGTTAATAACACGGCATTAATGGCTCACCTAAAATTCAACATTAAATTACCTGAAGTTCATTACAAGCAGAGAAACTCCGTGATATAACACACTTGATTTTTGTGGCATTAAACCAAGGACATACGTGTGCATGCAAAGAACTGCTGTATCAGTTCTAGCCTTCAATGAGAACTCAAAGAAATTGCAAATTTTAAGTACTTTACTCTGCAGGTCTGCATAGCATGAGTTTTCAAAACGCCAAAATTTCTGTACTGACACTAAAACCTGCATTTCTGTTTAAACATGTGCATTTGGGCTGATGCTTAGTGTGGCGTTACCAGAACAGCTCCCATTTCAGTGGCCATCGCTCCTACCAGGATGCAAAGTGTAGAGGGTGAGGGAAGCCACTCCACAACGCTGCTTTCCCTCACCGTAATGAAAGGACACCAGGAATTCCAACACCCACGGGAAGCTGCACAGAATAGCCTTTTCCCCCCGTTTCTTTCTCTTAGGATGTGGCCTGTGGGTAGGGGCTTGTTTGCACGACCGCTTGTGGCCTTGTCACCCTAGTACGATGTCCAGGAAAACAGGGACAGCATGAGGGGAGCCCATGGCCCTGGGGATGGCCCTCAGGAAACCTGTGAGCAGCACAGGAATATAAGGACACGGAATTAAGGGTTTTCCCTGTTTCTGATGGTATTTAGGGTTTTCCCTGCATGGACCTTTCTTTTGAGGAGATGAGGAAGGTCTGGAGAGGAGCTGGAAAAGGGGAGGGGGTTCCCTCTGGTCCACGGTGAGCAGAATTGGGACTGTCACATGGAAATGTGCGGGCAGGAACACGGAAAACAGACGCACATGAGGGCAGTGGGCAACCTGGGGCAGCCCGATGACAACAAGAGCAGCCACCACGTCCCTGCGCTCCGGGATGGGAGCAGCGACACTGCCACAAACAGCCCTTGAATTGAGGGAAATTCTTCCACTTCTAAGCAGCTACGTTTCTCTTAAATCGTCCTGTTTCTTTCGCCTTTTGCCCCTCTCTCCGTTTGCTCACGGCGTCACCTCGAGCCGCGTGTTTTGCTTCAGAGGGAGCCGCAGGGAGCTGCCAGCAGCACCTCCCCGGCCCCACGTCAGGAAGCGGCGAAACGCGGAGCGCGACCTCGGGAAACGCACGGACACGGTCCCTCCGGCACCGGGAGCGCTTCCCGCGCGCAGCGCACGGCACGTAAACGGCACAGAGCTCGCACCGTAAAAGGAGCTGCACACAAATAATTATTTAATTCCCCCAGGGCGGTGTTTATTGCTGCGAGCTCACGGCCCTCGGCGTCCTGCGGCCTCTGGAGTGCGGAACCACGAGTCCCGCTCCTCTCCTTTTATAGCAGGCAGGAATTTTCTCCTCCTAAACTCCACTGCGTTTTCCCCTTTTGGTCTACGCTTATATTCCCCGTTCAAATACTTCCTGTTTCACGTTTTTGCTGTCCTTATAAAACAGTAAGTAGAGGCGAGAAGGCAAGATAAGAGCAAATGAAACTCCCAAGGTTTGCAGATCTGCTGAGATCTCCAAAACGAGAGCCTTAAGAAGCAAAGTAATGTAATTGCTGCATTTCCCCAGGGATAAATGAGCCTTTACTTACTTTCTGTTCCTTTTCCTGGCTCGGTTGTAAGCTTCTAGACCTTCCGTTAGTGTCTTCAACTTCTCTGGCTCCACCTGAGTGAAGGTATGAACACCAAACCACATTACCCAGACCTGCAATTATCAAACACTGCTTTTACTTTGCTGCTAGACATGCATTTCTCACGGAGCCTAAATTGCAGCGCACCTAGAAAACACCAGCACCTTCCCAGCAGAAAGGAACTGGTGCAACCTGTGCCTTCCCCTCGCACACACATGCACAGAACTGCACACTGCTAGCCAGAAAAACCCAAGGAGGAAAAACATGACATCCAGGAAAATAAAATTAAGAACGAAAAACATATTTCTTTCTAGTATTAATATGAACACCACTGTTGTTTAAATCTCATATTATGTACTCACACTTTACACATAGTTTTACACATTTCAGACCACTTGGAAGGCATTTAAATATTAATGTATCTAATACACATGATCCCATTTTTACAGATGCCAACAACATTAAAGAGTTCTGCATTGCCCCAAATTTCCAGGTAAAGGTTTCCAGGCCTTAGCTCAGCCGTGCTGTTAACGCCATGCCCAAATTCATTCCTTTTGCAGAACAGCCACAGTAAATGCTTAAATCAAGTTCAAAAAGGAAACAAAAAATCTCATAGCCCCTAAAAGAGCTATATTTACACATTAACAAGAGCTTGCTTTAGGGAGCTGCTTATGTGCTTCAGCTACAGGTCTTTTTTTCCTCTTTTATTTAAGCATGTTTGTCAGCAATCTGCAGAATTAGGAATGAACCTGAGCTTAGCTCCACAGGGCTGCAAAGTGGTATTCTGGGGACTGGACACGTAACCAACACAGGAAAGGAAATGAGTTATATCTGCACGGTTTTAGCATTTGCATTAACACATTATTTCAGCTTGGTTCACAGTCATTTCTATATTGACAAAACAAAAAGAACGCAAAAATCCCTTTTTCTTTCCTAGTAGCTTTGTATTTTTTTGGGCTCATTTTGAACCTTTGCACAACTCTGCAAGACCTTTACGTAACATTTGTTTCACTAATAACAATACAGCTTGTACTTGGACACTTTGAATATTAAATCCATAAATATAACTTTGTTAAGTCTATGTACAACCTGAGAAAGAAATCTGAATGTGAATTCCTTCTTAATCCAACCTTTCGATTGCCAAATAATTCACATTTGCAGTGAAACAGCTTTTCGGAAGTGACGAGTTGAAGTTGTCCAAAATTTGCTCAGAAAACAGGCTATACATAGTAAAATTTCAGACCACATTTAACCTGTCTTGCAGTTTGCCTCTGTAGAAAGGCAAAAGCTCCTGCAAGGAGCGCTCGGGGCGGCTTCACGTCCCCCTCAGCCCCCCGGGCTGTGATTCCATCCTTATTTTAATGGGATGATTGAAGGACAAAAATAAAAACCTTACAGTTTCCAACCTGGGCAGAATTAGGAGCAATAATAGAATTAGCCCAAGCGTGTAGCTATGAAGCTGTACTCCATGATGGAGCCATGAGTACTAAATTGGAGAGTATCCATATCCATGAGACGTAAGTGTATGGAAGCAGCACGCTTTGCTGAAGGCTGCATGTGTCTGCCATTAGATATATATATGTAAAATAAGAGTTTAATGGTAAACTGCTTTTAGGCAGAGTTCACCTGAAGCTTGGGTAACAAGGGACTTAATCTCAAATACAAAAAAGGAATGGGTATCTTAATTTTTTGAATTTCGTGATGGCAGGATATAGAAAAACCTATTACTGACCTTTTTGAAGTTGGGACTGAACTGCTAACGTGGCGTGCTGCGGAAAGCAAGTCTACAATGAACCATTTCTGCACGGAATAGTGCACATGAATTGGATTTCCAGGGCACTGATAAAAGCCCCATCTGTTCTGTCTGCAGAAGCACCAAAGCTCAGTCTCCGCAGGGAAGTTTTACCCAGGTTTACACAGTGCTCTGGGCCATCTTCAAGGAGCTCCAACACTAAATCCCAGGGAAAGGGCGAACCCAGCAGTATAACCTGCCTCCATAGGGCGTCGCACTTAACTCACGACTCATTAAATAAAAACGATCTACAAGGACAGCCTCAAAGCTGGGAAGTGCCCTGCTTGTCTACGGCGACAGGATGGGGTGTGTTGAGGGTGTGCTGGGCGCCCCGCTTCACGCCACCCCAACCAGCATCCTGTGCACCAGAATTCCCCTTCCTGCAGTTATTTCGAACTTCAAATCCCCCCAGTGCTGCTACTGCCTCTGAAATGATACTCATTTGAGGAAAAAAAGGCTTAAGATTGTGGATTCAGGAGCCTGTCTGTAGGTACAACGCTGTAAGAGACAGCCCAAGGGGTCTCTGCTGTTTGCGGGGCTCTCACTGACCTTTTTGCTCTCATTTTAAGCCAGCCCTTATTTTTGTGGCATCTGCTTTAGCTCTAGATATGTATCCACAGAACTGTGTCCTGTTCGGATAGTCCTGCTGCTACTGTTCTGCTTCCCTTAGTTTTCCCATTACGGAAAGGCAAGTGTTCATTGTGAAAGATCGCCACGTTCGTTCTCTCTCCCTTCTCCTGGCAGAGAAGCACCATTCTAGCTGCTCTTCAGATAGAAATGTTACACTGAATACCCAAATTCTTTTAAATGGAAATAAAAATCAAATTCACGTGTGATCCAGAGAGCAGAGGGCACATGACGCACAACAAAATCCCACAGCACAGGGAAGTGATGCTACGAGGTAAGAAATTAGCATTCAATTATACAAATACTTAAACAAAATGCTGCAAGAAGGCTCCTCAGAAAACACAACCCTCAAGACAGCTGCCAGCGACTCCCACGGTGAATTCCAACCTTGCTGCATCTTCTGAAGCGCAGGACTTCGCAGGACCACTTGCTTTGCAAGTTTGTTCTTTTTTTTCTTTTCTTTTGAAATAAAAATGAGCACCCATGGGGATGGCTCCTGTCCTGCTCTGCTAGCGCAGAGGCCCCGCTGCCCTCACATTTATTTTCACCTCTCTCTTTTGCATCCTCAAATATCCCAGCTTTCAGCCTCGACTCCTGCCCTTTACATGGTTTTTCATACTGCATTTCTTGTTGGAGAAGATATTTGGTGTTATTATGATTAAATGAAGGATCCTCGGAATCTAAGGTGCTCCGTTGTGTGGGACTTGCTGATGAAGAAGAGGCAGCAGCTGCTCCTGCTGCCTCCAGCCATGGCCTCAATGTGGGAACCTGCACAGCTGGGGAGGGATCCACAGCCTGTGTCCACGCTGCTTGTGCTCCAATACAACATCTAGGCTGTTAAATATAGTATTCTGCAACTAATATATATTACATAAGAGACAATATTAAGGTAGGCAGCATGTGTGTTTGCACGACAGCGACTATATGCTCCATACCCACAAACTGGTGAGCCAAGTTACAAAACTGCTGAGGAATGCAAGTGTGAAAATTTTCTGTTGTTTACAAGACTTACAAAAAAATGAGCTCTGAAAACGTATTAAATATGGATTGCATGTACAATAAATTTCTGATGATATTACCACGTACTTGCTGCATTCACGCAGCGCGAGGAGCGCACCAGTAACTCATACAGGACAGCGGGGTCGATCGCCTCTTCATTTGCCCATTTTTATTTAGTCCTTTACACTTTGCGGTCTGCCAGAGCCCTCTGTGTCATTAAGAACTGCTTGCCTATAAAATAGGTGCTGCAGCTGGGGGTCTAACCCTTTCTGCAGGGCGAGCTCCTCGACACGCAAACCCTGCGGATTCCTCTAAGGAGCCACGTGTTGGCTGGTGGCTCTGCTCTGCACATCTGCTCTGGGCCACTCTGGGGGAAAAAGCGGCCTCTGGCCAGCGGGAATATGAGCAAAAAAAAAAGACAAGGTCATTTTTAAGTGGTTCCATTTCTTTGTGCTAGGGAGAAAAAGTTATTTCATTAAATCCTTGCTTTCTATTTACACATTTTTAGAATTTTCTTTTTTTTTTTTTTTAAATGATATTTTAAACCAGGTGGTATCTTCCCCATTAACAGATGTTCAAAGCCTGCTGTCCAGGAGGAAAAGCTTGTACATCTCCTGCCAAAAAGAGCGTGTGTCAGTCAGCAACCTCTCACTTATTGCACATTCTGCATTCTGGGCAGATGAGTTTTACATTTTTCGGTTTTCACCACTTCTAGATGGCTACAAACACCTTACACACAGAACCACTTTCCGCAGGCACAGTCAGAAGGTCACAGAATTACAAAATCTAAGTTAAACAATTTTCTGTTAAAGCCCAGTATGTTTTGTGTGGTAAGTCTTCTGTGGACAAATTACATAGTGAAGCATAATTAAGCCTGAACACAATCTAGCATATTTCACGGCATTGGCAGACATTTCTCATTAGATAATTATGGGATAAATTCAGCTATATCTATGGAGTTATATGTACGAAACGAAGCGATTTGTATTACTAGAATAAGAGACACAAATGAAGAAAAATATACCAAAATAAAGCTTTGATAGACACGTGTGTGTGTGCATGGACATATAGATAGCTAAGCGTGTGTGTATATATATATGTATATATATATAAAAATACCTTCCCCTCCTCAGTGTTTTGTTGACATGAATTGTGAACTTCTTCTTCTCTTACTAGTTTTCCAGGCCACGAAGTCAGTCCTTTGATTTGGCCCCAGACCAAGTCGCCCACATTAAACGTCCTCGGCCTGTAATGTATCAGCTCATTGGAAGAAGGGGAGTCTGGGTTCCTTAGGTCATCTTCACTACTGATGCTTTTAGCATCCGAAGGGCTAGGCACACACCCGTTAATGCTTTTGGCATTGAAATCTCCATTGTAATGGATGTAGTCTTTCACCAACGAACTCTCCAAACTATTGGAGGAACTTGGAGATTGCTCCTCTAGAATTAGGTCTTGTTTAGAAGTGTTCAGCAACTCTCCAAATCCTCTGTTCTGCTGAGGCCTGTTTCCATTTATGTGTGCACATCGTTCCACAGTGTTCTCCAGTCTTTCCTTAAAACTCATCATAGTTCTTTTGTAATTGTTATACCTGAAATTCTCCTCCAACATTTTATCACTCTGACAGTTTCGTTGTGATAACAGTATCTGATGCTGCTCCCCTTGTAACAACGGCAGCGTGGAGATGTTATTGGGCCTGTCATGACAAGGGCTGCTATGGATATGGGCAGAGTGGTCTAGAAACTCATCACATTTCCATCTATTTATCTCACCGATAGGACTTTGCTCCCCTTCCCACTGTTTTTTGGGTGTGTTACAGCTTGCTGACTTGTAATATTCATACCCATCCCCTTCACTTGAATTTTTACCGTGTTCTGAATTCTTCAGGATTCGCGTTCCCCTGGTGTTCCTTATCCTACCTTCGTGATCAGACACGGCCGCGTTCCTGCCGTGGATCACCGCGCTGACCGCGCTGGAGAGGTTCAGCGGGTCGCCGATGGAGGCTGTGAAGGCACTCATGGCACTCAGCGCTGGGATGGGGCTCATCTGCGTGGTGCTGCTCACGGCCGTGGTGATCACCACCTGCATGCCCTTGCTCGCCGCGTCCACCACCGCCTTGTAGATGGCGTCCACCGAGGCGTCCCCCGCCGCGGCCGCGCTGTCCTTGGCCTGCGCCCCGAGCGGCGCCTCCGTCCGCGCCTGCAGCTCGCAGGAGGGCTCTTGGAAGGGAGGAAGCATCGCGGTGGAGCTCTCGGCGCCCGCCGGCATTCCCATCTGAGTGAGCATCCGTTTGTTCAGGACAGCAGCATCTTCCTGCATTCTCACCTGGGGGAAGGAAAAGCCGGGGGGGAAAAGATGGGAATTGCTATTCTGCTTAAAGTTCCCCTGTGTTTTATTTTAATTAAAAATTAGGAGGGTGACCTGTTACAACACAGGAGATGTTTTGATTTTGGTTTTACATCGGTGACAAAGTCTAAAGCTGAAAAAGTAAATAGAAAAAAAATAAACGGAGCATAACTGAGAGGAAAGCACCCCCCGACTGCTGGACTTTGCCTCATGCCACAAAACAGTCTTGCATGAAAAGACACAACCCACTGCCCGTCGCTGTGACTGCTCTATTTTCCTCTGCTCCTCCTCAGACCCCGATTTTACTCCTCTCTCTCTGCTACCTGCTCCCATGGGCTCCTCTGTGTTCGCTCCTCCTTGAACTTTTGCACCAGAGGCCACCACTGCCCGTTAGGAAGTGTCAAACATTTCTACTTCCCCCCATTTGCTACGTGCTCCCCTCACGGGGTGTCTTTTTACTTCAGCCCCTTGCTGACCACGTCTGCCTCCCTTCGCATTGCAGCTATTCAGCAAACTGCAACCTCCAGATTAAAGTAACGGAGCTTTTTGTATTTCTTGTCACATCCGTAGGGAGTGAAGACAACAATATTAATCGCAGTGCAATAACAAAAAGCTTTAAGTAACAAGGGCAAAATATTTCCTAAAGCTCCTTTGAATACTCACCATTACTAAGTGTTCATATAATTGAGCAAAAAATGAGATAAAGCTAGCAAAATTCACACAAAATCAGAGAAAGGTAATAGACAATTACAGGACTGTGATTTTGCAATAGCAGTGAAATGTCTACACTGAGAAAATGACACGTCTTCTTCCTTCTTAGAGGGTAAAAGCACTCTCTGGCATTAGGCATTTACATGCTTCAGCCTTTACCTTGTGAGTTTTGCAGCAACCATGCGAAAATTGCACAATATTAAATGTACATTGTAACCAGCTTTATCACCCAGCTTGGCTGCTGTGCTTCCTGTCAGTTTATTGTTTTAATAATTCCACCTGCAACATGAGGCACTGTCTATTTAGGGGCATGGCATAGAGGTACCATTTTTGCACAGGCTGCTGTTGAATATTAACCCTAACGGCTGTGTGCTTCAGCACACACCATCTCTCTCAGACTTTTCCTTCAGCTTCAGGGAGAATATAAGAGAACAGGTAGATACAGCAAACTACAAACAGTTTTTAAGTTCTTAGTTACTGTAAAAAACTAAGAATATTTACTTTCCACCACTAAATTGTTCAGAGTGGTCCAGAAGAGAATTTATGATCATCTTTTCAGCTTGAAAAATAATTTGCTGTAAATGTGCTGTCAGAATATGCACAGGATTTTTTTTTCAACACGCAGAGCATAACTCTGTTTTTTTCCAAAGAAATTATACCCAACTTCTAAGAAAGAAGGTATAAAATTTCCATAACAAATGATACCCATTTGCAAAATGCAAAACCTCCTGAAAGAGGCTGTGAACACCGTATTGCTTGAAACAGGCGGCGACAACAACGCAGCCTCGGGAGGACGCAGCTCCAGCTGCCGGGGGTTGCGTGAACCCTCTGGTGCCTACCTGGAAGTTCTGGAAGAGACAGGCCATGGGGTTGGGGGTGGCGGGCGGGCCGGGCGTGAGGGCCGTCATGTCACCTGCAAGGCAAGCACAGCCGCGGTGAGCGCGGCTCCGCGCGGCGCCACGGGCTGCCCCGGGCACCATTGCCCCGTCGTCCTCGGGGCGCTCCCCGTGACACCGAGAGAACAGCTCTATTTCCGTCCTTTATTACGGGAGATCCTCACTGCGCATGAAAGCAGAAAGTACCCCAAAATAAACACCGCACCTTCTGCTAAAATTAATATGCTCCTGGACCTGGTTTTATAAAATTAATAAATAATACGTCACTAATAAAACGTAGCCGTTCCCTAATTCTTGTCACCAAAAGCTCACGTTTTTGGTAAAGGTTTCAGAATCGCTGCTGATTGTATTTTCCAAGAAAAATTAAAAGCAGGGTTGTGTTCATAGCAGCGATTCCATAGCCAGGATTGAAGTATCAGGGTAAAATGCTTTTCAGCTCTTCACCACTGTTTTATATCTGTGAACAGTTTATTTATTAACGTGTGTAGTCCAAACAACCAAGGAACACTAGCTAGGTTACATTGTCCAGTAGGCTGAATCTAAAGAAAATTTAAATATATAGGGACTTTCTATTACTTGTTTTGTGAGGTAAGTGCTTGTCAAGGGAGATACCCCTGGGTCTCTAGACTACAAGAATACGCAAAAAGCAAAACCAAGCAGCTATGAGAACAGAAACACAAAATAAGGGCTCCAAGGGCAACGCTCCTCCCTGGCCCTGTGCGAGGACTGACTTGGAGGGCTTCGTGTCTCCCCTCACAGGGAACGTGCTTGTGGTTTTGGCACTCGTGGTCCGTGTGGAGGCCGTTCTGCAGGTCCCGCACAGCCCCTGGCACTAACCCTGTGATGCCACACGCGCCGCGGCGATGCGCCCGGCCTTGGGCTGCCCGAAAAACCAGAGCACCCCACTGCTCACTGAGTTTGCAGGTAAATGGTAGGCCTAGGTGGCATCGGAATTAAGGACAGAAGGTAATTTCCAAACCAGCATTTAGTATTACTGAATTAGAGGAGTGTGTATTTATAATTTCTTACAGTAAGAGTTATGTTTTTCTCAATAAACAAGCTGTAACATAGAAAAAGCCTTGTAATAAGAGTAGAATAAAGTGGATTCTTTAACAATAGGAATTAGAGTCAAAATTCCCCCTCCCCAACCCTCTCTTTAATTGTTTTTTTCCTTTTATATGGGTGAATAAGTTGAACTTACCAAGCAGACCCGTCCCCAGTAGCGGGTTAAGTAGCTGTGGCACCACAGAGTTACTGTTGAGCTTAGCTGGAGCAGCTGCATTCCCAGCACTATTAGATATGTTGAGCAATGTTTCTGCCATGGACACCACTGCTGTGCCACCGGCCAGGGTGGAGACAGACAGTGCGGCCACTGCGGAGGAGGAGGTGGTGGTGGTGGTGGTGGTGGCCTGGGAGGAGGTGGCTATGGACAGCTCTGGATGAGGAGCGCCGCTGCCCGCCGCCGAGTTCAGGACACCTCCCACCAGCTGGGGGTTCAAGGCCATTAACGCGGAGGCCGCCGAGACGGCCGGGAGGAGCAGGGGGCTGGAA
>NW_010584695.1:90800-103272 GCF_000705375.1 Tinamus guttatus | reverse complement strand
ATTTAATAGATTCTGGTTTAGGAGATGTTGCTGATTCACTGGCAAGGAGATAGGCAGAGAATTGAGGAGGTTTTGATTCAAGGAGTGTGGAAGGCTGTTGTTTGAAGCGCTGCTCTGCGGGAAATGAAGGGAGTGTTCGTGAGCGGCGAAGGGGAAATCGCTCCCGACGGGCAGCTGGCCCTGCAGCGCGCTCCCCGCCGCGGTGGTGACGATAACGCCGTCCTGCAGAACGGACGTGGTCTTGGTGATGGCGGGTTGGCTGGTGCCAGCTATGGCTATGGACGATGACGGTCCCGAAACCCCTGCAACGCAAAAACACAAAACACATGAACAGGACGCTGCCTTCTGGGAGACGCTCGTCAAAGTCACAAGGTAACTTGGGTTAATCCAAGAGTCGTGTTTGAAACTTGTGCATGGGAAAGAAAACACTTTGAGCATCCGGATTTCAGCATTTTTCAGAAATGAAGGAATTTGCAATGAATTAGTTCAGCTACTAGATACCGAGCCACACCTCATCGGAAATTATGTAGCTATATACTTGTATTTCCCTTAAATTGCCTGAACAGCAGCAGGAGTTCATTTATTATACTTTTTTATTAGTGTGAACCTGAAAGTAACTGTAACAATATCATCAGCCAGGGACCAATGCGAACTGAACTGCAAGGACGAAGGATCCATTGGAGACATGGAGGGTGCCCAGGGAAGTGTCCTCCCACATTACTTGTGTAGAAATTACATTATTTGTGTAGAAAAACCACGAGTAACTGGAGTGGCCTAATCACATCCGTCACTTGGCATGGAAGGAAGGCCCAAGTCTTGGTAACTAGATGGATTCACTGTGAGGGTGTTCCCCAAATAAGCATCATTATTCTTCCCCCATTTCCATGTATCTTAACACCACTTTGACCGAAGTTAAAGTCTCAAATAAATTATGCATTTCCTCTTAATTGAGGGAGAGGGCTGAAGTGACAGTGATCACACACAAAGCAAACACGCCGGGGGACAAGGAGAATTAAAGCAAACAAATTACCTTGAGCGATGCCTTTCTGCTTTACGCATCGCATTAGAGAATGAGCATACATTAAAAATACATATTAAAACAAACTCCGTTTTTGATGCTGTGTAACTATTTTCCATTCCAAACTGCCTGTATGCATAGCTAGTATGAGGAAGTGCCACAGGTAGCAAGTGTTTTTCTACAGAAACACTATTCAAAAAGTTATATGCCACTAACTGGTAAGTAGGGCAAAGTGCTGACAGCTCAAGAAGACATGAAAATGAAGACTGCTACAGAACGGAGGGAATCCCTTTCCACGTGCATTGCCAACATGATTTATTCCTAACACACAACTGAAAAACCTGGTTATCCAAATTCGGCTACACAAATCCCCTAGACATTTCAACTAAAATATAACTCATTTTTTCCTTTTTTTAATGTTAAACTAATATTTGAAATATTTTAAATTACATTTTCCAAAAAGGAATGCAATATTTTTTCAGGTCTTGGTGGAAAAAGGCAAGTTCCTCTCACGACAGAGCCACCCCTGTTTCTAGCAGTTTCTGTCTCCTCCGCGGCGCTGCGTTCAGCACCCGCCGGGCAGCGCCCAGAACTGCTCTCGCTCACAAAGAAAAGCTTTATTTTTATTTATCTATTTATTTTTATTTATCCATTTATTTTTAAGACTATTCAGAGCTCATGCCCTGAGGATTTACGTGCAAGTCCCAAAGAGGAAACCGCAGATTTAAGAGATACAAGAGCAAACAGCAATTCTTCACTTTTTTTTAGGAACTCTTCCTCCCGCAATAGGGAGAAGCTGATACACACAAGTCTTTTCCTCGGCGGACAGGGAAGCCTTCCCTAGAGGAAGGTTCATTCACTGTTTCCAGCAGCACACGGGTAGATCTTTAATTCAGGTCTAAGCAAGTATTCTCTATTTAGTGCTTACGAATAAAAAACCTCACTCAGGGTTTTTTGAGTGGACTAATCTGTTTCTAACCTATTTATGATTGTATTTCCCATTCCAGTCAGGTAAATGATCACACTGAAGAGTTTATCTCAGAACTGTAAAACTGTTGCTTATTTTTTTGCTGAAAAAACAGTCTATTTCCTATCCCCCATTAAGGCCTACTTCCAGAAGCCCAACCTGAGCGGCCTACAGTGTCTTCAAGGCCTGCCCTTCCTCCAGCGTAACGAGGCAATTAATTAATTGCTACTGGGAGAAAGAAAATCTTGATGGAACTGAGTAGTAGGAAGGCAATGTTTATTTCAATCCAGACGTGAGAAATGAGAGATTTAAAGACTGTTTTTGGGAAGCGAGGAGCTGCTGCCCCTCGTGGACCTGCCTCCCAGCACGACGCAGCAAGAATCGGGAGGGAGAAGTTGTGGAGACCTGGGAGGTTCTGCAGCTCCTACGCTCGTCACAACTGCATTCCAGAACACATCTATCGGCACCGACACACGGCCGTGGCAGGATGCAATTTATGAATCTCTTCCCAAACATCATCGCTAACAAGTCGATATTCCAGATGGAGAAACACATGCAAACCCATTTGCATTAAAATACAGCGCTGCTAGACATCTTTTCAATTCTTTACCACAGCCCAAAAGACAACATACTGAATTGTTTATTATTTTCCTTATAAAACACATATAATTTTGGAAATTTCTGAGACAAGGTGCAAAACGCTGCCCTCCCTGGGAAGAAGCGAGCAGCTCTTGGGAGAAACCTCTGAACTGCCTTTCCCTCCAGTTTCAAGACAAAATCTATTGAGATGCAGCGTGGAGCGGAGCAGTTTCATCGTGTTGACTCTTGAGGAGATTGGGTATGAAAGCGATGCCCACTTTTTGTTCAAAGGAGTATCTTGGACCGTACATGATCTTGAGGCCACCTGCATCTCCTTTGGGCCCCCAAAAGGACGGAGTGAAGAGGAGTGGAGGCCCCGCAGCACCAGCCGTTCCCTCACATGCCCTACCTGGACCTCACGGTGACGGCCAGTGTTTTAAAGAGAAATGTGAAAGGGAGGCGAAAGCCAAGAGGAAAGCCCAAGTTTTACTGCATGTTTTGTGGAAACATGACATTTGGCATCCTAAGGCACCCGAAATGCTATTATCTCAGGAAAAAAAGTCCTCAATAATGAGAAGTTCTTAGAGCAAAAGCAGAATGAAAAAAGATGAAGGAGTTAGAAGTAAAGAAAGGCGAGGACGAATCCAGGCTCCCCAACCTTGCAGGCACAGAGGTCTGCCAAGAGCTTTTACAGTCGCTGAAAGGAACTGCCTTTGCAGTGCTGGGACTAGAAGAGATATCCAGAGAGGCAAAAAATAAACCTAGTGGGTTGTGCTTTGTGACTGGCACTGGCTCCTCTTTCTGAAGAGCTGCTTGAGAGGTGTCCGTAAGCAGATGCACTAACATCGTACGTACCAGGAAATCACTTGGCTGTGTACTAGGAAATACAGCTCATATGTACTTTGAAATCAGGGAGATTCACTCTCTCTGCTCACTTTACATGAGTGGAAGGTATTTGTCACTCACATATCAGTGTTGCTTTCCCATGTAATGACATATATGTAACATATATGTAAGCAAACTACATCCTTATTTGCATTTTTCCCACAAAAAGAGTCCAAGCAGGACTAGTTTCACACATGCTACTCTGCCTTGGAAGTGCCTGTTTTTAACTGTTTAGTTTCAACTTAATGGCAAAATAAATACATTGCGGAATCGCATGGATGTTGGTATCCAAAACCAGCACCAGCTGAACAGGCCAAGTGCTGCATTTGCAACATAGGTCTGGAACTCCCTCGGGTTGCTACCCCTTGCTAAGGCTGCCGAGAAAACCTGAGAAAGGAGAAAGTTCCTACCCTAGTATTTATTTTTTAGTAAAGTATCTTTAAGAAACGACAATTAGAACTACATTTTACTTAGGTCAGTAAGTAAGCTCCAGGGAGGTGGAGAAGGCAGAGCTCCCTAGTTTCCTTCCTAGTTCTAAGGTCCTGTGAGCTCATGAGTGGGGAGAGGGGAAACCGTACCCAAAGCTTCCCAATTTCTCAAGAATTTCTGCAGCCGCAGGAGGACTCTGTCTGCATGAAATCACACGGGAGCACCCAGAGCTCTGCGTGCAGTGAGGAATGAGCAACTTCCCTGAAAACCAGACAGCCCAAACTGAAAGCAAATTGCTGTGGCCTTCCCAGGCACCGAACGCATTGGCGCAAAGTTAAAGGACACAAACTGCGCTGTATTTCTGCAATAAAACACAAAATTGCAATTCCAATATACCAGTTAGAAGGTGGTAATGCGAAGAACTTTTTACAGTACATTTCTCTAAGTAAGTAAACTACCCGTTATGCATCCTAACCTTTCACAAGTCTGAACGTTGCACTGATGGAACTGGTATTCCATCAGGCATTTAGGAAATTAAAAGTGCTCACACAAAATTGTGCTTTTCCTTTCAGGAAAGCACTTTGAAAATCAAAACTCGTAAATTAAAATGAATAAAGAAATAAACAACTCCTCCTGCCGCCCGCCAAACAACACTGGCTGCATCCTGCTGTAATTCGGGGAGGACTTGCTCCAGATTGTTAAGACATTAATACAGAAAGCATTTTAAGAGCTTAAAAACAAATAAATCTTGTATACACTACTTTTAAAATCTGTGAATCCTTACAATTCTGCATCCTAGACCCAAAATGCAGTCAGCACTATTTTACAGTTGATATTTTCTGCACTGCATGCTTAAGCTTAAAACGTTTCCTGGTCTGAAACCCTGACCAGGCTGACATTTAACTGCTGGGTCATACGGCGAGCTCCCTGCTGAAACCTCTGCCTTTCCCTCCTCTCCTGGAGCGGAACCCGGCAGCTCTGGCAGAGGGAACCCAGCAGATTCCCTGGAGCAGACCCGGGAACCCGGAGCGCCCCGGCCAGGCACAGCCCGTCCTGGTCACCGCGGGGCGGCACCGTCGGACGGGCCTCACCTGCAACCAGCCCACGGGGAAACTCCAGCCCAGCGGATCATCCTAAGGAAAAAAACCATCCGGGAACACAGCACGGCCTCTGCCAACTGCTCAGAAGGGACGTAACCAAGACCCAGGCTTTCCAATCTTTTGTGGAAGGGCAAAAAGCCCGAAGCACCTTCTATGACAATGCTTAAAATGAGGTGATTAAGATTATTTTCAGAAGATGTGGAGAGCCAACTATGTATAGGAAATCTGGTATTTTATTAATTCACGTTTTCACCATGATCATGATCTTTGCAAAAACAGGACCCATCTTTCTGCACTTTCTTTAATAAATCTTCTGATTTTTATTAATAGAAATTCCCGTAAATGGGCACGGCAGCCAAAATACACACTGACCTGACAGGAGCCTGGGTAGACACAGGTGTAGATTACTGGGAGTGGCAAATTCAAATGAAAAACAATACAAAATAAAATAGAATAGAATAAAATAATAAAATAATAAAATAAAAGGAGCCATGTGTAAAACACATCAGGTGCTGAGCATAGTGGACCTGTATTCATAAATACAGGTAATTAGAAAACTCTATTCCACTGCTAAATTTTTCACCTACTGCAAACATGATGGCAGCAGGTAAGTTTGCACCAACTGCATAAGGGTCTGCCACACGTTGGCTATTACGGCTGCAGATAATGTGATCTCTGATGACTATTAGGGCAATAATTCCTTTATGCTGAGAGATGAGGGCGGGTTTGTGTTCTCCTATCAAGAGTGAGAAGAGCAGATTGTCAGGATGTCCAACGACACCAGCGAGACGACCACCACACAGGTTGTCCCCTGGATATCCTAGACTTCATAGCAAACGTTTCCCCTATTCTTTAGAGTCCTCATTTGAATAAGAAATGAATGCCTTTTTTTTCCTTCCTAAAACAGTCATATTGGCCCACAAGTGAATATTAAAAAAGTGGCGCTAAGTTTCAACTACCAGTAACTCCTTATAATTGTAATTTTTGTTGTCCCTGAGCAAAAGTCTCTCTGTAAATTTAAACAAATGGAAGAACAAAAATCAATAGAGCGCTGCAATCTGCTTTGCAATTAGGAGAGCACCTCGCTGGCATCCTGTCTGGGGGGATTGAAATGGAATAGGAGGCTTCTCCAGACAACACAAGTCTCCAGCAGGCTGCCAGCCAGCCACTCTTCCAATTGCAAAGTGTCATGAAAAGTTCTACTCATTTTATATTTCAGTGACCTGCAGGAGTAATTTGGGGGAGCAAATCCAAAGGGCACATGTATTCAAATAGGGCACGCTGGACAAGCTGAGTGGTTTGCACCATGATGTAAACTTTGACCATACTGTTATGTTGAGTATTTTCTAGAACAGCCTATTTTGTTTGAAGGAAGACAATTTTCAGAGAACCAAGGACCCACGCTATGCTGAAGGTTACTACTATATCCAATAGTACATCTAACCAAAACTTCGGATTAGAATTTATGCTTCAGTTTCCAAAAATCATCAAAATATGGGAATGGTTACAGCACCTCATCCCTTCTACGTGCCTCCAAACCTAAAGCACTTCTATTCCTGACACTCCTGGGAGATCAGGAAGGATACTTACCCCCAACTTAAAACCAGGAAAGAGAGAGGAATAGAGGCTTGGCAGAAGTTAACACGGGATCGATGCTGTTCACATCATGCTTCCAAAGACCTGCTTAACCTCTCTATATTTTTTCCTGACAATTTGCATTAAAGCTGTTAAATCAAAGACTCCCTTGAGTTGCTGTGTTCCAAGATAATGTTCCACGCTCAATTCCGCATTCCCAATCCTACTGCACTATACTTGGCTGCATTAACATGGGCTTTGCCTGAGTGGGAAAGAAACTCCTAAGTGGTCACATATGCTCCTCCTTATTTAATTGTATCTTACTGTTCTTCTAATCTCTAAGTTTCACCACTAAAATTTTAGTATCCTGGATCCATGATAGCCTCAAGACATTTTTTGTCCCAATATGTATCTGTCCTTTATTTGTCACTACTAAACTTCTAGACCTGGAGCTCCTTATATTTCTGATTCTCAGATATTTGAGATATCTTATTATCTTTAATCCTGTTAGCTATGGTTATTAGATTAGTTCCCTCGGTTTCCCTTATCAACTTTATTTCCAAACGTTTTTTCCGTGTCTTTGCCTTTATGCACTGTGCGTTCCTCGAACGTCGCCTGCACTCAATCTCCTCCATGAAACTGGGCTCTTTGCAAACAAAGAGCCCTAAATAATCCATATAGATTTGCTGCCACTTCCTCCTTTCAGGCAGCTGTTACTAAAGAGCATTTGCAACACAAATGTGGTAGACCTGACAGCTGGAAAGTTAATAAAAAAATAAAAAGTTAACAGAAATGCAACTGGTGTTCAAGTGCTGAAACTAGGAACATCCCAGAAACCCTCTACCACATAAACATGAAAACTTTATTTCAACATGTATTTCATTTCTAATTCTATCACACTCATACAGACAATTACCTGGAAACTAAAGATACTATCTGCAAATGAAGGCAACACAAGCTAGAACAACAAAGCAGGGTTCTCGTCGTTAAAGCATAATTAAAAGCCCAGGCAATAACCAGCTAATTGTGGTGATTCTCAGTAACCCCCTGTGCACGGGGTTATCCTGAGCTGCGGGGCTGGCGCAGGAACGAGCAGCACCAGGAAGAACCCGTGTTTGGATTCTCTGTCCTTGGAAGCCCATTTCATGACCCTTAAGTAATGTTTTATTGATAATTCATAAATAATACACAAATTTTGTGCATCAGGTCCAGTCTCTATTTCCTGCAGGGATCTTGAAATCTTGAAATACTCTTTTTTTGTCAGCCCGGAAAGATGGAACCACTATGAAAGGGTTAATAGCTGCCTGCTTGTGATATAAACCACCAAAATATCTACAGGAAAAAAAAAAAGGCCTTTTTTACCAAAATGCAGAGAAACCACTAAAAGCCATTAGAAACTGTGGCCGGTATCATTTTAGAGAAATGATTTTGTTTGTCTATGCAAGTGGGTTCTGTATTTGGAGGCAGCCCTGGAAGAGGGTCAGGCTCTTCCCGGGCCGCCCCGCAGGTCCCCTTGCCCTGG
Organism: Tinamus guttatus; assembly: GCF_000705375.1. Next base: position 95,197 of record NW_010584695.1, on the reverse strand, counting down.
TGCCCCTGACTGTGATTGTATCCAACAAATACATGGAAAGTTAACTGAGCTGCGGGCCTGAAATAAAAAATGGGCCTTTTTTTCTGCTTACGGAATTAATGCAGTATCACCGTACAAAAACATGTCCTTTGCTCAGGCAGCAGGAGCTAAATGAAATCCACCTTTCTGCGATGTCTCCCTTCTATGTTTAAACAGCACGAGGAGCGAGTGCTGCAAACCTGCTTCCTCTGGGAGCCTCGGTGATGAATAAACCAGGAAAGCTCATGATGCTCTTCCAACCAAATGCACAGTTTATTCAACCATCTAATTGCCAACGTAGTAAAATTATCACAAGCAAGGCAAACACAGGCTCAACATTCTCCCCGGCCCCCAGCCCCAAGCAAAGTTATTTTGCAAGTTTTTGTCCCCCTAATTATTTGCTCTGATCATCTAATCTCAGCACCCGGCTACCTCACACCAGTGGTAGAGAACACATAGCTGGCTGGGAATGGACCCTAACTAGTTGAAGGAGCAGGACAGGCAGCAAAAATGATCGATTTGGGCAGGTGTTTGAAGAAATGTGAGGCCTAAGTGTGTACAAACGCACGTGAATTTTATTTGTGAGGAGCGTGTGGAGTTAAGAGAAGCAAGGAGTGGGCATGGGGAAGAGGCCAGGATGTTTTTGTACAGGGAAAGGGACATAGATTTTAGTCTACCACTGTTTTTTCTTATTGGTTTTATTTCTGAGTATGCGGATATCAGCACGAAGTGCGAGTACTTTTTATATTTGTGAGTTCAGCTTTCAAAAGCAGATAAGCAGGAGGAATCCACTTAAAAACAGTCAAAATATATTTCCACACAGTCAAGCACACGGGTATCCCTTTAAAAGGAAACGTACCTGCTTCAGGACTGCTTTGATTACAGCTGCTAACGAGGCTGTTTGGGATCAGCGGCGCGGAGGAGGCCGGGATTCTTGGCGGAGGTGGGTTCGGATGCAGGGAGTTTCCTAAGGCGGCTCCTGCCTGGCTGAGCATCCCGCAGCTGCCGCCCGCCTGCATCTGGGTTATGAGGCCGGCCAGGTGCGGGGCCGAGCCCGGGCTGGCCCCGTGGATGAAGTTGGTGCTGGCGCCCTGGCAGTGCCCGCCGTCCCCGCGCAAGGGCAGCCCCGCGGCCAGGGCGTTCGGGAGGGCGCCCGGGTTCACGGCGGCGTCTGCAAAATGCATCTGGGCGCCCGAGCAAGGCAAAGCAGTGCTGGAGCTCCCACACGTGGTGGTACTATTGCTGCTCATGTGGGAGCTCTGACAGCTCATGGACTGCAGTAACTGGGACATCGAACTGATGGGAAATGAGCTTTGACTTTGCTTCCTTATCGAATCGGATCCAGCCTTGGAGACTCCAGAACTGTCCAGCTGAGACTGTCTCAGCAAGCTCAACACCGTGGTGGTCGGCTGCTTTCTTTTTCTCAGAGCGTCTTTTTGCTGAGACATCAGTTTGTCTCTCAGTGCTGCTCGGCCACTCTGCCCTTCGCTTGTTGGTAGGAGCACGTTGGCAGCAGGAGGGAACATGGTATTTAAAGTGCTGTGTCCTTCGTTGTTGCCACCGCTGGCAACAGGTCCAGAATTGCTACTGCTGTTATTGTTGTTACCAGCAAGTTTATTTTGATTTGCTAGCTGTGCTTTGGCTGCTGCTGAGAGTAAACTACTTGCTGGAAAAGAGGCAGCGTTGTGCTGGTTCAAGATCTGATTTAAAGGCATTCCCAGCAAACCCGGCTGACTCTTCAAGGAACCGCTTCCAGCCGATGCAGTGGGAAACACTGCATTGTTTGGAGGGTTTAATACATTACTCATTCCAGCAATTAATGGGTTAGGGATGTCCTTGTATTGATTGAGTCCATCGTGCTTGGTGGAAGGGCTGGATGGCATAGATGGCCTGGGTGACCCTATCGTTGACCGTGGGGACCTCGGGGGAACTTTAATACCACTGCAGGATGACTGTGGTCCCACCGGAGGCAGCAGGAAATTCCCATGATCCGAAGACGTGGAAGAAGAACGTGATCTTTGGGGAGAAGCCTCGATCCTCCCAAGCCCGGACCCCATCATGTGAACGGGGGACGTCACTGGGGAAGGAGAGAGGGAAGTTGAAGCCGAATGCTGAACTCGTTGAACGTGACTCCCGTGGTTCATGTGCCCGGGCTTTACGGTTGGCAAAGGGAGGTTGCTCGGCAGGGGGACGACGGCGGGGGGCATGCTTACATTCATCACGGGTACCTGAGAGTGGGCGTTCGCATGGAAGGGCGCTGGGTTCATGATCACGGGATTCTGATTCAGCGGTTTGCTAGGAATGGGGTCCAGGATGCCAAGCGGATCCTTCTCTGATGCCAATGGCTTTTTCTGAAGAGCACACGAAGGCGGAGGGGGAGGCGGGGGTGGGCCCTGGGGCGGTTTGTGGTGAAACATTGCTCGTGGGACTTCCATACCGGCTGAAAAACTACACATGGGCTTTTTCATTACCGGGCTTTTTGTGGTCAGGGTTGGGGAAAGAGGTATATTAGTCCGTCCAGCCATTGCACAGGATGACTGTATGGGAGAACCATGTAGCATTACTGATGGTGGAGATAAAGGTGTCCTGTTCATGTGAATAGGACTGGAGTTGGGTGCTCCGTGAAAACTGGGATTGCTCCTTGTGAAAACGTCAGGGCTTCCAAGTGGGTCAGTCCTAGGAGAGATGGAGCCATCTCCATATATCTGTGATCCTGATGATGCTGGACTGGGCATCCCACCATGACTGCCACGATATGGAGACTTCTGTCCCAGTTCATTACTACCCAATCTCTGCCTCGGATAGACAGAATGAAGTTCTTGTTGCTGGCTTCCAGCCATTTCTTGCACGTAAAGCCTACCCATGGCATTAGATGCCCCTATCATCAACTTGAAAGGAGTCTTACATTCTGGCATCACAGAATTTGTAATTCCTTCATGCGATTTATTCCTCATCGATCTTGGAGTTGCTGCTCGAGTAGGAACTACTGGAGTCGCACCTGTTATTAAAACCACAAAAGTAACCAATTAGAAATCTGAAATCACAGTCCAGTGCAAAACTACTGTGCATGAAAATAACTGGGAAAGCCAGAAAGCCTTTTAACTAAACTTCTAACCAGAAGTAATACCCAAATCATGGTGCACGCTCCCACAGTACACAGTGCAGTTGCCTATGTGTTAACTCCATATCCCATATAAACCCTGTGTGAACATGAACAAACTGCTTTAAATCTTGAGCGCTGTATGTTTCAAGCACGCTACTACTCATACAAAGTTATTTTAGCACAGTCCTTCCCAAACACAAATTCCTAGAAGGGCTTCCCTCTCCCCATTTTTCTTTTCTCTTCCCTCTGAGGACCATCTCCACGCTCTGCTCCCGAGTCCCGGGTGTCCCCATGTCCCCTCACACCAGCCGGATGAGCTGGCGGCAGGAGCGGGTTGTCCCTAGCACGGGGAAAAGGAGTCTCTGGCACCATCTATTGAGTATGGGAGGAAATAAGGGCCACACTGGCTCTTCCTCCTGCCTGGAGAGAGCAGGATCCTGCCCCAAACGCTGGGATGAGGATGGAGCCAGGCGCTGAGGCCCAGGTGCAAGGCGGGACGTGCCTTGATCTGCTCTTGCTAACTGCTTTCTGGAGAGGGGCCTTATGTAACATCCTTAATGCTCCTCTGCATCACGGCTTTTCCTGCAGCTTCTGCCACAGTTTTTGTGTGGGATCAGGTTATTCCATTTAAGAAGCGATTTTCTTGTTTGTTTTCAGCATAAAAGCCTTGGGGATATTTACATTTGTGCACATGTGAATCCTGTTCTCTATCATGAAAAACTTGCTGTAAATTCTGGTTTTGAGATCAGACAGGCCTACATGTACAAAGTCACTCAGTCCACTAACACTGCTTTTGTTTTCTAAAACTTTTATTCTTTCAGTATTTTACTCTAAGGATACCCTCACGAGCAGCTTCAAGGCTGGTGGACTTTCTGCCAGTTTTGCTGCTCGGGGAATTTGTAATTCAGATTTCAGTGGGAGCTTAGTAAGGGAAAAAATGAATGCATTCTTGGCACGCAGCCTGCGAATATGCAAAGCTAAATTCGAGTAATGAGCTAAAGATTGCATGTTCAAATGAATTCAGAGGTGCCTTTAAATTCCTGACGCACTGGAGCTCCAGTCCCCCCTTTCCTTCAGTCTGGCCTAGGAGACAGATGGCACCAACAATTCTCCCTTCATCCTATTTGCTCAGCCAGCTACATCAGGACAGAAACAAACTTAAGACCTTTCCCAAAATATAACCCAAGCCTCGTCCAGCGGGGAGAGCTCAGGACTGAGGTGCAAAATGAAATATGCACGAGAAGCCTCACCTTGAATGCTGAGCCCAAACAAAGTG
>NW_010584695.1:59492-90768 GCF_000705375.1 Tinamus guttatus | reverse complement strand
GAGGAGCTTTATTAGGAAATTGTCCTTTTCATTTAGTGCACAAAATGCTTGTCCACAGAAGGTAAGACCAAATAAACTGGACTTCTGTCTTTATTTAACTGGCTTTCCCCTTTTATTTTCTAGTTCTTTTTAATAAGGAATGTAATTTAAGAACTACTAATAAAGAACAATAAAAATGCTATGGAAAATGCATAGTAATTTGGGAAAAGGTACTGTTTAGTACAGAAGCAAAAATTACATCCCCAAACCAACTCAAACAAAGTTTTAAAACCACAAATAACAATCTGATATGCAACACTACGCCAGTACCATGAACAGCACATGCATCTTAGCACTGGCTACGTAACTGAAATCTACTGGGTTTTATCGCCTTTAAATTTTCCATTTCCAAGTCATGTTGCCAGTGGTTAGCAATTAGCCTGCTATTATTTCTACAATATAGAGCTGCAAAAGTTCTTTCAGAATATCAGGGGCCATTTCTGAGAACATGTAGGTCACAGCATATAATCATAAACTTACTGAGCTTAACAGTATTTTCACTATCTCCCCTATCCTAACTACTCAGATTATGAAGACTACCTCAAAAGTTTTTCTTGCAATCCATAAAAATTACTTAGTTTTCGATCAAAATTTCTATGCAAATCTCATTTTTTTAATGCAAATTCTGCCCTTTATTTAAAGTAGCTCTATTTTCTGGTGCTGGTTCCCCTAATGTGGTTATTGACAGCAATTGTGTCTCCTTTCAGCCCTCATTTTACTGGGCTAAACGAGCCAAGCGAGCCCTTTTAGATCACTTTTTTCATGAAACAGGTTTTACACTTCCCTAGCTATTCCACTAACCCCTGTTGCTCCAGCTCGAGTGCCTCTTTCCTGAGTGCTGCCAGTGAGAACAAGAGCTCGGGAAGCTGCTGTATGACAACATTTGTACTGTGCTGCTTTAGTATCACACCGATCTGTGCCACGCTGCCATCTGGTACTGCTCAGAGGCATCCTGGACCAGCCAGCATATCCACGTTGTCTCCTTTCTCAATAACTCACAGGTAATAGCTTTTGCTATTCGTCCCCAGGTGAATAACCTTACAATTAATAGGTTTGTTGCTCTGCCTTTCTTGCCCTCCAGTTCTCAGTGACTGCCTGTCTTTTTTTTTTTTTTTTGACATCCTATGAGTTTCTCTTGTTTTGATAATACTGTCAGCTTCATCCATCAACAAATCATTTCTTTTTTGTGTTGGTAAGAATCATTAAATACGAATCCAGGTTGGTCTGAAAAAATAATCTTTGAAAAATTACAGTGGAGATCTTCTCTAGCTGTATATTCGGCCTGCAATACTATTTCCCACTTAGCCTGGTCCTTAGCTGTATTATAATCCCTTTATAATCACTCTACTCAGCTCCTCTAATTTCCCATGTGACAGAATATCAGAGATATTACCACAGTTCCAAAAGATGAGAGTGAATGTTTTTCCTTTGTTTGGAACAATCTGCTATCTATTCCAAGAAAATCATGCTCTTAGTCTGGGATGACCTGGTTTTTAGGCCCATTTTCTAACTATCCACATCTCTAATTACTATTTTTTTCCTGAATATGTTTACTACTGCAGTATAGATACATGACTTTTGGGGGTGTTTTTGTACAGCACTTCATAATTTTTAGAAATTAGGCAATTCTATGATTCTGCATGATTTTACTTACTTGTTCCACCACCAGGACTAGTTAGAACCAGTGAAGGATGTGGTGCTTCCATGCTCTTATGAAGTGTAGCCACAGCAATAATCTTCCTTTTATGTATGCATAGTTTGGTGACATCTTCATCTGCTTTAACATCTTCAGCAGTTCTCTGTTTCACAGCAGCTCCAGGATCAAAATTAAATACCTGGGAGTAAAAATTCCAGCATTTAAAATAATTATTTTATAGGCAATAAACTGACAGAATATACCTGAACCAGAAATTTTACATAAAATTAAATTTGTCTCTATTCTTCAGATCTATCTGATGCATCTTGCATTGAACAGGAGATATCTTGATAGTATGCTTTGAAACTGTAAATAAAAATTGAATGTATTTATAATAAGTAAACAGAGACAAGTAAATTGTCATTTAGTGATGCTGAACGCTAACATCCTGCAGTTTGAAGACTGCAAAGGTGATAAAGAGAGGAAAGGGGAGTTATGGGTAAGTGAGAACATTTTATCATTAAGAAGGAAATTTTAAAATGTGTGTGTAGATGTAAAATTGTGTGTTTTAGCATGTTGCAGTGATTCGTCTCAGTTATTGGAAATAATATACCTCTGTTATATTTTTATATATGGAGCACCTTTTGTGTTTAATTTTAAAATATGGTATCAAACCACCCGAACTGCAGCTGCTGGGTCTCCCTTCCTGTGAGGGAGCCTCCCCGGCAGCTCTGCTGAAGCTGCTGCCCAAGGCTGCTGCTCTTTCCAGTTTTCACTCATTAACACACACTGTTAATGGGAGGTTTCTAACTTGACAGGGAAGCGTTCGAACACATCAAGAACCAAATCAGACCTCCATGAATAAGATGGGGAGGGAGACTCATTTTACTGGTCTCCCTTTTCCCCATTTGTCTTTATTCTGATGAATAACTTTTTCTACTTAAATATTTAAGAAAATGCCAATTTGTTGGGCGCCTACCCATGATCTCACCTCACACATACCCAATGTGAGCAGGGATTACATTCCAGCACTGCCCCCAGCTGATGGAGCGGGTAGGGAGGATAATGAGGGATACAAAAGTGGGCTTTTCTGTACCTTGGGAAGAACCAGAGGACATTCCAGGCCACACTTGCATGTCCCATCAGTCAGCAAGTAAGTCTTCACCTGCTCCAAGCACGATAATAAAGACCCACTGGGACTGGAAAGGAAGAGAAATGATAAATAAAAGCAATTTGATGCGTAATGACTTCTGCCTACTCTTTTAATAGCTCTCACAGAGAATGTGAAAAATATACAGCTACGATTTCATATCGTTCCACAGTATTTTCTGCTTTTAGGTGAGACCTAAGAAGATACTTTAAAAACAGCATAAAAAAAGAAATCCCATTTTCAAGGTAGACCCGACTACAGAGGAACAAACTTGGCATGCATAGAAAAAAAAATAGCCGAGTTTATGGATATTTATGGATATTTATCATTGACGTTAGAGCCGTGCAGGAATCCCTAGCAGCACCGGGATCGCGTTCCCTGTCCTCCTCCTACGGAGCGCAGCAGCCAGCGCAATCCCAACGGAGCTCCCGGAGGCCAGGTGGGCACCAGGATGAAATTTAAGGAGAAAACCTCACAGGAGTGTGTCTCAACAAACATGAAAATCCAACACGGGACACAGGCAACAGTAATGCCCTGCTGCGGCCCTGGCTGTCAGGTGTGTAAACAATTTGGTTTTGTTTGGCTAAAATTTCCAATCTCTTGCTGGAAGTGAGAAATGCCACCCCAAGAAGCCAGTCCAGTGCATTTCTCATAAAGCGTATATGGATTTCTCTAACTCCCATCAGAAAATCATTATCTCCATATCCAAAAATAGGACACTGGAAATTCTGCTACAGCAAAATCACTAATTCATAAGATGAAAAAAGTTCTCATGTCACAAAGCTCTAGCTCCCAGATTGCTCTTTATTACTTAGCTATCTAAGCTGTTTATTGGTGAAAGCATAAAATAATTAGCGAGGACTGGCTAAAACCCTGGTTCCTAATGGCAGCTGTAAATAGTAGCCCTAATTTTAACAAAACTGATGCAAGTGGAGTATTGGAGTACAAAAAAAAAAACAGATGTCAAAATAGCAAACTATGACCAACTTTCATATTTCAACCCAAATGTATAAACAACTACTTCTGCGTGACAAGTCTAAGTTATATATATAGCAACATCTGCAAATGACATTTCAAGTTATGCTAACAGTTTAATTAAGTAATTTATTTGCCAAGCCTGGCCTGGAATAGCTATTTTAGAGAGAATTACTTGGGTTGAAAACGCCTAACAGTGAAAGGTCTGAAGATAAGCAAGATAAAACAGCAATCTAAAAATACATGGCACAGGTATGAAGGAAAAAGTGATTGTCAGGCTAGAAAGCCAAACTTCTGCCCTAAAATGAAGCCCCTCGGCCAGGGGGATTAAATAAAATGCTGTTTTGTGTTGTTCAAAGATCTGCTTGGCAGCAAAACCTAAGCTCTTGTGGAATCGAGCTTATTATATATTATATATGTATTATCCCAGTGCCCCCCGCGTCCGAAGGGACGAGTTCTCCAGAAGACAGGATCAGCCCAGGAACGTCGGGCACCAACTACAAGATGGAAAAGGCAACCGGGGCCTGAGTGCGACTGAAAACAGCAGCCTGCACGGGGGAATTGAGGACAGGAGCATTTCAAAAGTGCTCCTGAACGAAGGCCACACACAGAAAAACACCACCAAGAAGTGACTGCCCAACCCGTGGTACCAACACGGACTCGTTTATAAGCAAAATTAAGTAGGGTAACTAACTGTATAAAGGTAACAAATACAACTCCTGATGCCTGGATATAGGGGTGATAGAAAAAAACCCAACTCCTTTCTCATTGATTTTCAACTAAGGCAGAGGCCCAGTGAATTATAGCTGTAATGTGAAGTACATGGGAAAAGTGATTTATCTTTGACATGCATATCGCTGACACGGACTTTGTTTGATTCTGTTAATTGAGAATATAACAAGAAATCCTGGAATGCATTTGATTTCTTATGGTAGTTTGGTGTGAAACTGGAGTATGCTTTGACTCATTAAAGAAGTCTGTATCGGTAATACATAAAATATTGGGAAAAGGGGGTTATTTTAACCACAGAATATTGAGATAAGACTAAGCAAATAATAGATTGGTAATTATTCAATATTGATGATGTAAATCTGATATATCTGTATTTGTTAACAGTAACTTTATTTTTTTTTTCCCCAGCAACATTGATTTGTAGTAGTTGTTTGTCTAAAAACACTCGTTTAATAGTCATTTCAATTTATTTGCTACTGTTTCAGGATGAACAAAGAAAACCCCAGTAAGCTAACAGAGTAAATGAATAAAACAACTTCAGTGAGAGGTTACAGTCTTGTGTGCCTGTTTTTCTACACTGAAACGTGGGGAAACCCATCCAGGTAAATCATACTGGAGAACATCAGTGATGCTGAACTCAGAAACTCTGCAGAACATTTCAAAACTGATGATTTCCAGGGCTACTAAACAGTTACACTACTTAATTTCCTTCCAAAACAAAGCATGAAAAATGCAACAGCATAATGTACCTGTGGAATATAAACCCAGAAAAGACTTCAGGAATGGCAGATTAAAGTTACATGACACTGCATGAACTAAGCTGAAGACTGGCTGCTGAGAGAAAAATAAAGTCCAACTCTGTCCGAACCGCTAAAAGTTGTTTTGATGCCTGGTCACTGATTTGAACTAGGGTCTAATGAAAATCCCTTGCTAATGCCAGGGAAAGGCAATGTTTTTGCATCTGGGAGTATGATGGAGACAGCATACCTTTCTCATCACCTCACCTGCAACATATAACTTAATTCTCTGGCTAGTTTCACTGTAAACGGTTTGAATAATAAAAATAATAAGTAAGGTTAAATTTGCTACTGCTCAACTTTAAAATCCACATGACAATAATAATAAAGAACTATTCATGCCTAAAGCAAAACGTACAGCAAGGGTATCAAATTTTCAAGGCTTGGCAATATTAGATTTGGAAAGGCAGAACAGATGTTATGGGCGTGTGAAAGGCGCAACTTCACTGACTTAAGTGGGCTCCACCAAAACCAGTGGAAAAACTGGTCTAGCGCTTCCAGAACAAGAAGCCCCTGAAGTTTTTGAGCAAAAAATGAGTTGAGTCACTGATTTATCACACAGTCTGGCGAAACTACAGTGAACACAAACCAGCAAGCACTTTACATAACCTTACCTGATATAGAGCACTCCACTTTGGTCTACCCGTCGCTGCCACCCAACTGGAACTTGCACTGCTGGTGGCCCTCCATCCGTGTCCCCTCCGTCACACTCCTTTCCTCCATTCATTTTTCTGTTTCTGTTTATGAGTCTTCAAAGATATCAACAGTAAGATGATATCCTTTTACTACATGTCATCATGGCCTCCCAAAGAAGGCCATTCAGTACCTTTCCCCAAATTGTACAAAGTGCATTGAGAGGCTCCAGCTCAGTTTGAAACCAAGTCCTTAAAAGTGGCCATTTTTGTTAACGAGTCAGTTTCCCATTACAATCCACATTAAATATGCAATGTTTAGCTCCTTATATATTCATAAGGATGGACTATATAGATAAAAATTAGTGCTTCCAACTTGGGAAAATGGTAATTCACCAATCCTTTGTTACCTGTCAGAAAGGAGAATGGGGAAAAGGAGAATTTCTAGTTCAACAGCATGGCTCCAAGCTTGATGACTGTCTAAGATAACTTGTATTTTGTGAAAGCTCGTCTCATTTTTATAAATATGAGTCAGATCTAATACCTCCAGGTATTATACCCTTTATATGCCACATTCTTTTTGTTTTCTTTTTATCTTCCATTCATTATCCAAGTTCTCTTCTTGAGATTCTTTCATGACTCCCCAGCTCCAATAAAACAGTCTGAAAAACACAGATATAGAAAACACATGAGCCATTTTTTATGCCTTTTAGCGCAGTTCTGTAACTCATGAAAATGTACAAATAACAGAAATAACATCTGCATCCGTTTACATCAAGATATCAAATACATCAAGAGTTTAGAATTGAAATCTTAACCAACAACAAAACTGTAAAATAAGGGTTAGGGTAAATACAATCTCACTAGCATATTGTGTTTATATGTGGACTGCGACTGTGGTTATTAAATAGCTAACTTATAGCTTGGATGAACTGGGGATACATCTTTTAAATGAACAGCGTCACAAATGCTTCTATCCAAAATTATCACTGAGTGACTTGCTCAGTAAATGTCCTTTATAAACAGTTTATAAAACTAAATGAATGTGAAGGAAGTTGCTTTTAGGGTTGATAATATCCGTAAGAACGGAAAAAAAAATTTTGCATTTAAACTAGATTACAAAAATCAGTTTTAAAAAAGCTGTACAATAAAAAGGAAAAAGCATCAGTGGATTTCTTAATCTAAATTTAATATCAGAAACTTCATTTTCTTCTGCATAGATGTCAGAATGGCTATGAAACAACTGAAATGACAGAAGTAACACACTTTTATGATGTTCTTGTATAAGCAAGTCTTCTTTAAAGAAGGTCAGAATTACATGAACTGTTATCCCCTCCAAAAGAAGTTTTATAAGTAAACCAGGCAAGAATTAACTCTCAAAATTGGAAGCTTTTTATTGAGGTGAGACAAACGTGCAATACACAATTCTAGTAAGTAGGTTATAGAACTATAAAACAATAATCCTAAAACTCTAACTCTGTTGTAAAGACTCTATTATATGTTTTATTTGGAACTGCATGCCAATTCTGCCTTATCATTCCCCCTGCTAACATTTTTCAATACAGCAACTGTTGCTACAGACGTGGCGGATTCTTGCAAGAAAAAACTTTTCTGAGATAGAAAGCCTGAGGATTTTAAAACATTTCTATGACAGTATCAACAACAGGAGGGCTACATGCAACAATAGCAGCAGCTCCTTCGAGACCACTCGAGAAGACTCCAGAGACACAAACACAGTCCTCGAAAACGACTCCCTTAAGTGCCCTTACGCAGCACACGCTTTTTGCATGTGTTGCTTATAAATATAGAGTTCAAAATGTTACATAAAGAGAGAGGGAGAAAAAGAAAAAGCAGATGTAATATTTACAAAGTGCTGTGGACTGGAAGGAAGAGGTTGGATGCATGAGTTTGACTAAGATGCAGAGATCTGCAGAATAAACCCCATGATTCTTTCCCAAAGACCTGCTGCAACTTGCAGAGATCTGCTCCTATACTCTGGAGCATTCCAATAGGATGTAACCCTTGGCTGGCCAAAACTGAGGAGAGGATGAGGAAAATTCACGGCTAGAGGTCTGCACAGATAAGAGCTTGATTGAGACATGGAGGTTGGAACGACTGCAATTATTTCTTTGGAGTTACACACATGTAACCCCCACCTTGCCCAGTGCACGCAGTGCCTCTTGCTTGCAGCCATCACCTCGGAACAACTCCACTTCCCAACATACTAGAATGCCCTGTGTTTATTTATCTATTTATTTAAGAGAACATACTTTATATTACTAAATGGAAAATGGAAGAAAATATATTACTAAACTGTGCATCTCTGTCCAGGAGGTGGAATCAAAATGCTACGAAATTGCACAAGTTCAGACCTGCAGGCCAGACACGTGTTTAAGGAAGCAGGGCATAATTTGTGACCTATTTGCTGCTTCACCTGCCAAGCAAAGGTTATTGGTAAGAGAGAAAAGAGCTTTCTGGGGGCATCACCTGCAGCTTCTCCAGGCAGCCTCCAAGGCCTCCTACCTGTTCCTCTCCTGCTGCAGATCCTGGTTGCTGACAGCGGGAAGGTGAATGAGGACAAACTAAAGTAGATTAGAGCTAATGTCACAAGAAACACTTTGCCAGCGCTCATACACAAACAATGTATCTCTTAATCTTGGGATCTGGCAAATAGAAATGGGATTTGGGAAGCTCCTGGCAAGCGCACAACACTCTCGAGCCCTGGACTCGGAGGGGAGGCTTTCAGCTTAGCAAAGTTTGGTCTTGGTCCCTAGGTGGGTTTTATCCTGATGAGGAGGGTAACGGACAAGGTTTCATCGAATACAAAACGGAATTTATCCATAAGTTTCATTATTACTGCAGAAAAGTGCATTGGTATTTTTATTACAGGTTCCATGTAAGACTAAAATAATTATTTCCCTGCTATTTTTAATGAAAATTTATATTCTGTAATATAGTAAAATTAGACTCAGAAAAGACGTATTTAAAATACTGGAAGCAAATACTACAGCAAAGGTTCATTTCTTGACTCAGCCTTACTTGTTGCTACTTAGGGCAATTACACCAGATCCATTACGAGCAAATAATAGCCATTAATATTTTTTTTGTGCAAGCAACAAAAGACACTTAAGTAACCTTATATTTTTACTGGTTCTACAATGCCATGTATCAGCTAATGCTGCAATCTATCACTATCATGATGCTTATCATCGTCTAGTCCGATAAACCATCGCTGTGCTGCACGTATCTTGAAATAGTATGTCAAGAAGCATAAGAATTCACCTAACTTCCTCTTCTGTGGCAAATACTTAAAGATTTTCATTCGGTACGGTGACTTGGAATAAAACGGCTGTTCCAGTCCTATGCTTTTTGGCAAAGTTTATTATTTATAGGACTTCTTCTCAAGAGCTACTAGAGGCTGAACAGCCATAAAGTCATAGAAGGATTTCAGTGATGTAAAAAGCCATGTGATTATCCATTTTTTCCAAGGTACAAAAACACATCAAACAACACACCCCACCTCAGCAGAAAACTGCAAACAACACTCTTCTCAGTAACCAATTTGGACCTTCTATCTGCTAATTTAGAGCCCTCGTGTAAGTTGGGCCCTGTGAGGATGTGCCAACGTGCCGGTGTGCAATAAACTACAGGAAAAAGAAGGCTGAGGCTCCATGGAAGCTTCTTGGAGAGTGCACAGCCCATCAGTGTGCCACTGGTCACGGCTCTACGTGTTCATATGAAAATGCTTAAGGACGTGAGGGGAGTTTGGCAAACTGAGCAGGAGGGATCAGCACCAACCCTGAGTGTTTCTCACCAGGCCAGCATCGGCCTCCTCCCCTTCCGATGCACCTCTGCCCCTTCCCTATCAAAGTATTCCAGCCAAAGTATTTTTATTGGTTAAGAAAGTATTTGGATTTTGGCCCAGATCCAAAGCATTCTGCACACTGGATTCAAGCCAAAGGTCTGATTTTCATCAACCCCTGTAATAAATACCTCTTCTCTGTAATCTCATCATAACTCCAGACAGCTCATGTTATCTCACCACGAGTAACACAACTATCCACATCCAAAACGATTCCTCCTTTTTTCCCAAGTGCCAAGGCATGCCTTTTAGATTTGTTTTGCACTCCACTTCCATTATACTATGTTTAAAAATATTTTATGAGAGAACAAACCAAATTGTTATTCCCCTACTTCCACCAGCAAATAACCTTCCTCCCATGAAACGTTCTCTCTAGTTTTCATATGCTGAAAGTTTGTTTTCAATTTTTAATGCCTCACTTTTTAAAATGCTCCACTTTCAAAGCCTCTTTGAATGCTTGGCTTGGCATTGGTTAATGTTCACTTTATCAATTTTTAGTTAAGTGGTGAAACAGAAAACTTGTCATAAAGTAAAAATAAACTTAGATAACAATAGTCTGGATTTACAGCTACCATGGGATAGATGACCATATCTGGACTTCCATCTATCACAGTGATATCCAGGTAACATTTGCTTCCATAGCAGTGGATGGGAACTCAGTATGGCATGTGTTGGCATTCTAATATTGAAAATATGCTTGGTAACTTCTGAAGAATGAACTTTCGAGTGCGTTTAGCAATTCTCTGCATTACAGAGAAAAGCTGCTTAGAGGGCTTGACAAAACCTTGCCTCTCTGATGTACAAAACTCAGCGTTTCTTGAAGGGCTGACCACAGATTTTGGTTACAAAGTTTTGCAAACACTCATTCACAAAACATTCTGCTTATAATTTCAAATACCTAACTCAATTGCAAGCTTTACTTTTTATCACAGAAATACTTATAATCTCTACTTAATCAAAGTTAAAAACCATCCTCCTCAGTTACTGTTAAAAGAAAATTCTGTGTTTTTCTGATACTAGTTCATATCTGGCATTTGGAAATACGACTGCCTTTAAGTCATGGTCTTGGGGGTTTAGAACTAACACAATTTTTTACCTTTTTAAAGACCAGTATTTTCAAACCTGCTAATTACTAATCTATTTAATTCTATCAAAGTAGTTAGTTAGGGCTCTCTTATATCATCTAATGAGAAACAAAGGCATGTTCCATCACTTTTAGGGGATGCTTTTCCATTTTGAGAAGAAGTGTTCTCTTCACCAATTAGATTGGTACTGAACAATTTATGGAGTGCTATTTTTATGTGAGTGGTTAAATAAACAAACGTACCTAATGAATATTTTGTTGCATTGGATTCTAGTACTGAAACATAGCTGTATATATGATACAGCCTGGTCTTTGTTTTGAGAAAGACATCTTCATCTTACTCATAAATAAGCAGAATTAAAAACACACTGCAACAATCATAAAATTGATCTATATTGAATGATTTAATTAAAATGGTACATTTAAATTGCTTTTCATGCAGAAGCAGCTTACAGCAGTCCAGCTACCCCTGGTAGGGAACTATTTTCAAATGTACAAATGACAGCACTGTTTGATACTGCAGCAGGCCTTGTGTGGCCTTACCTTAAACTGCTTTTGACGGTGTTGAACTTTTCAGGATTGGAAGGCACCAATTTAACCACTCTACAAAATGAGAGCTTTTTGGATGAGTTCACTCATGAGCAGTGACCGGTTTCATGCCCCAAGGCTATCTGGCCCAGCCCTGCCCATATCTGCAATGCTCTTGACGGGTAGTCCCCATACAGAGCCAGCTCAGACACCGTTCCTCACTGCAAGGACACCTCCTGCAGCCCCTGCTTCCTCACACTGCCAGCCGAGATGACCAGAGCAGTCACTGCTACCCCAGAACCTGCCTCAACACAACAGTTTTTGGCTGTACCACTGAGGGCCAGGGAAAAGATTCTGATGGAAGAGCAGTGATTTATTGTCATAGATTCTGGCTGGTCACTGAGACTGCGCAATGTGAATCTCTTCTGCGAGGTGATGTTGGATAAGAATGCTCTTAATTAATTAGAAATTGCAACCGTTCCTACCAACACTTGCAGCACAGAAAGCCCCGGCCGTGGAGCTCTGATCCCTGACTTGGGAGACTCAGTGAGGGGTCACTAGAGCTCTCCAAGGCAGCGGCTCAACTGGCAAGGACAGTGACCCTCTTCACAAGCTTGGTGTAAAGCCAAGGAAGACTCAAAACCCCAACCCTTCTCCACATGTGACCACCTTTTCACACATCCACCTGCGTGACTCCCTGAGCTGAGAGCAACTGAAGTCTTCATTTCCAGTAAAAAGGATGGAAAAAGCATTTCCTCCCTTAGGGAAGGGGTGATTTCCTCTGCGTACGCACGCGTGTGCATAGAGCTGTGCACGGCAGGGCCTGCACAAAAGCAGATGCTGAGTTACCAGGCAATCAGAAAAGATGGCAGGAAACAAAGTGAGGTCCTCTGCAATCCCAGGCCTCTCCGCTCTGTAAGGACTCATTACACAGAACAGCCACTTGATAGGGTCTGTATGAGGACACGGCAGGGCCATAAAGCTCTTCCAGCACTCCACATCAAATTCCTGTCTTTGCAAGGGAAATAAAAGGTCAAGACTGTGTGTACGTGAGACAGGCTTATGCTGCTTGCACTTACTTTATATTGCCAAAAGAAAGCAATCCTTATTTTTTTTTCAATTTTTAAAATTAGGGCTAATGCTTGGAATGAAGACAAGCAATTCAGAACAGCCAAGTTGTTGTGCAGGACAGAATTTCATGTCACTGTTATCAGCAAATCCTTTTTAGGGTATGTTATGAAGCAAAATGTAACTAACCTAGTCAGTAGTAAGAGGAAGTGAAGAAATACCCATTGGGTCACTCTAAAAGAGGAGTTTGTAGAATGAAATAAGTTTCTCTTGAGCAACCTACTGATCTAGGAGAAGTGACCAAGGACATGGATGTTTCTCAGTATTTATGCTTTTACTTTTCAATAGTCTCATTTCTGTTTGCAAATATAAAACTGCCATAACCTTACGCAAACTCTTTTGTAAAATTTTCTAAAAGACAACAGCAAGTAAAGTATAACGCAGCAGAGAAGACAGCCTATCCGATGAGTTCAAAAAGATAAAACTTTCGATAATAAAGTCAAATTATACTCCTCTTAGGAACAGCTTCTTCTCTTCAGTTTTTCTTTCCCTCACAGCACACAGGTTCGCACACATACACGCAGTCAGGTCTGCAGCTGGAAAGGCCTCTTTCTGTTCCCTTTTAAGCTTTCTTTGGGCATGAAATTCTATCTATCTCCTCTATCTCTATTTTGCCACAGAGAAATCCAAGGCTCTTCAAGCATTTTATTTTATTTTGCTGACATAATTCTTTTCCAGATCTCAGTGTTTTGACCAAGGAAGAGTAGTTAATTTTGAGGTTGGATGTCCTCTCCCCTATTTCCCTGTGGTTGCAGTTACCTTTAATGATTTTAATGCTGACTTCTTTTTAAAAAGACCGGTGGACTTGAGTCCCCTCCGGAAGAGCCCAGCAAGCTCTAGAAACCTGGCAGTGAAAGGCAGCCTGACACAGTCCGTATTGCGAGAAAAGAAAATAGCAAAATGTGGGAGGAAAAGAAAAACGTCTGCACCGATGTGATGGAACCAATTCAGACCTTCAAAGGGCAACTGCCATGGCAAAAACAGATATCAAAATAGAATAATCCGATTTGCTGCAGTGGGGCACGGCGCTCCCTTGCTAACCTAATACACAGATGCATTAGAAAATGACAACTGAAGACAATTATGTGGGTCAGGAAAAGTGATAAGGAGGCTGCAGACCAATGTAAATTTAAAACTCTATAAGTAACGTACTCAGTTTTTTTTTTTTTACTGTGTAAGAAATTCAGCTACAAATATTATAAAGGTTCAGACTGCTTCAAATGTAGTTCCAAGCACATAAGGAAAGGACAAGCTTGTTCCATCAACGTCCATGTCTCTGTCTTCCAAAATCTCAAATTATTAGATATAATTTCATGGCAGTTTATAAAGGAAGCTTGTAAACATTTCATAAACAAACATACAGGAAAACCTCAATTCATTTTCACTTACATAGTTAAAAAATAAAATAATAAAAAAATCAGGTTACTGGAAATATGATCAACAGCTTTGAGCTGCAGCCATGGCAATTATCCCTCAGTTAAGATAGCCCCAATCTCCATTAACTGTGCTATGTAATGTCTGAAATACAGCAGTAAAGGGTAAAAATAAAATTATGCTTCTGAATCTCACATGCAGAGACCTCAGTAAACCACATCCACTCGTGTTGTATTAGACACCTGAAGTTTAGGACGCAGAAATATTCAAATTATTTAAAAAATTCAGACTGAGTTTCTTTGTAAGAGAATGTCAAAACCAGAGTCGGATTGCAAATTAAGCCTCTAAATTGTGCTTTTGTGCCAAAGTAATAAGTCACATGACTGTGCTATTTTTAGAAATGAGGATTTTTTCTCCAGATGCTTTCCTTTTTTTACACTGTTTACTGAAATAGGCACCTCTACTCAGCAATTTCCCTCATGAAAATACTCTTAAGACATTAAAAATAAGATAAGAAAAATAATCTATTCAGACACCTTAATGTAAACCCTGCAGCATTATCTGGCACAACAATAAAAGTGCTGGAGAGCTTAGGCTGCCTCTGTGAAACCGCGTGTGCTGCAAACCTGTACAGGATGAGGTATGAATCTCTTGCTAGCATTAGGAGATTATTATTCCCTGCCTTTCAATGATACACTAATTGAATGCATATTTGGAGGATTTGGCCCCACTGTTTTATTTATGAGAGAGTCAGTATGAAGAATCTTCCTCCCTTTTCTAAAAAACCACTCAGAAGTTTAAAGATATGTGCAAAAAATTAGTGGGTTATTTTAATCCTTTTAAGGCCTTCATGCTATGAAAAATATGACAAATATTTATTGATATACAAGAGGCCCATTAATTTTAAGTTTAATCATTTTAAAACAAATTGCTGTGAATGCTTGTATACTTGACCTTTTCTTATACAGCTTCCTTCTACTTAAACAGGTCTGAGTCAACCTGTTCTAGGAATATACCTTCCAACTTGAAATACTCCCTCAGCCTCTTATTAAACCTTGCAATTATTTTGCTGCGTAAGAAAAATGAAATATGTAATGCAAATATAAAGTACTTTTAAATATGCTAATTAGCAGTAGTATACAGGATAAAAGAACCTGACCTTTTTCCTCATTAAGCATTAGATTTAAGGTGGATATGTTCATCTTGTTCATTCCAAGCTGCAAAACAAAGAATCGGTTGAAACAGAAGATAAGCAATATGGTCCTCTTAGTATGTAAAGATTTCAATATTAAACTATTCTTAATTAGCCCTTAACATTTAGACTCATTTGTTCAGGGAGGTTTCTTTGAGCTGCGTTTCTTCTCTAAAACAAACACCTGTTTTCACTTCATATTTTGTCCAATTTCATTTCAATAAAGCATCATAAGAATATAAGAGATAGCCTAATGTACAACTTTTTTTAGAAAAATATTAAAATTTACTTTGTATTCCAGCAGCAATGACAATAAAGTTCTCAACTGCACATATGCATTTAGCTTCAAATAAGATTTTGTGCTTACTGAGTCCAAAATCTCTTTGCTGTCTCAGTGTCCCAGGGAGGGACTTGAGCAACCTGCCCCTGTTCTGAGAGCTTCTGGCAACACTCGTAATCCCCCTGCTCAGAGATTTACATTGAAGAGAGGAGAGGTATATTTAATCTACTCAAATGAGCAGTAAACGTTACTTTCTGTATATTTTTAGGTTGATTTTTTACACAATAATCGCCAGCACTGTTCACATTGACACCTTAATGCAAGGACAAATTTCATTGTCCAATAAACTGCACGAGACTGCTTTCTGGCTCCTGCACAATGAAATATATGGTTTTATGATTGCTCTCCATTTTACTACAAGGATTGTGAAACTCTCCTTGGAGTTATTTCACCATCCAAATGATGCTAAAAATCTAGGTTCTAATTAAAAAGGAAAGAAAAAACCCCACATTTTCTCTGCATATGTTTCCAGAAGCACAATTTTAGAAAAGTATTTTTAAGTTAGGACTCAGAAATATTTTCTTACTCTTCTAGGTTACTAACCTACAATTTAACATAGAGGCCTGGGCGTTTTCAACAAGAATCTAAAGAACCTTTGTGCAAGAGACTTTGAAATGCAAACCCCTTTGCTACTTCTAAACAGTTTTTTTTTCCATTCACGGTTAACAGAAGCATTAAAAGGCAAAATCTTTGGTTATCTGGACTTTGAACAACAAAAGCCAATTTACTGTGCTCAAAAAAAAAAGAGAATATGCAGGTTACTAAACATACGTTCTGTAAAAGCCTTTTTCTTTTTGCAGTCCTAAACCCTCCCCTTTCCTCCTCTACAAGGCAGGAATGAGTGTTTTTATACTGAAAGGATCTCTCACGACTCTACCATACATCCTCTCCTAAACAATTAACCACTACGAGGGACGAATATTGCATCTTTTTACAGTATTGTTATGTGCAGGGTATAGGTAGATGATCCCTGGCAATGTGGCCAGCTCCATCCTGCCCGGTGCCCGTGGCCTGGCTCACGTGAGGCTCCGTAAAACTCGACTTTACTGCAGGGACAATAAAACGACACACTCCAAAGCTGCACGAGAAAAGGGTGGATTCTCCTGAGGGGGAATTCAAACCTGACAGGCTAAAAAGCACTGCACGTGCTCACCAATGCAGAGAAAACAAAAGCAAGAGCAAAGAATAAGGGTACATGGAAACTGCTAATGCATTTCCCTATTTCCCTCTTAACGATAGCTTTTTAAAAGCTTGATTAAAAGATACTCATTTAGTAACACAAATATATCCTATCACAAAAAAATCTCACCATAAATAAACCTATTTGCGGCATGGACAGATGCCATCAGCTCTTGGAATCAAAATCTAGGAAGTCTGAACTCAGGGCACAGGCAGGTAAGACACCTTCCTGCTTCTCCTGTTAATGTACTTATTTCTTAGGTCACACTGAGGCAGACCATCTTGATCAAAGTCTGAATTCACCAAAATCAACGGCAAACATCCAAAGACGGAACCCGAATTTCACTCCACCTCAGTTAAGGTCTTTCGAAGGACTTTATGTAAGAAAAAAAAAAAAAAAAGGCCTTGGGTTCATTTTATGCAATGCAACTTGCTGTCAAATAGGTGAAGACTTTAAATATCAAATACCTTGAACTGAAATCTGTTATCACAAGTACCGAAAGTTTTCAGGGAGTAAAGCAAGGCTAATCCCAGAGTCAGTTTGGCAGAATTACAGAAACTGCGAATCTGATGAGGGATCTCAGGAGAGCAATCTCGGCAGCCCACCGGCACCGAAGAAAGGTCAAATTTACTGAGATCATCTCGGAAAGCTCTTTTCTCTATGCATTTTAAAAACTTTCAATCAGAGATTTCATCACAGCTGTAGGTAAAAATTCCCAGTTTTTCATCTGTATTTACAGTCAGGTATTACGAAAACCAAAAAGGCCCGATAATATCTTTCCTAATATCTACCTTGAATTATCTTTAGTGCAAATTAAACTTCTTTTTTTTTTAATTCCTCAGAGGAACTGCCACCATTCCTTTTCTAAAACGCTGTCTTTTCCGAGCCTCCCATCCATCATGCAGTACTTTTTCCTACAATAAACACAATCCTTTCAACTGTTCTTTAACCATCCTATTTTCTAAATCTCTCAGCAGTTTCTTGCTCTTTTGCCTTTTTCCAAATAATACATATATTTTAAAGAGCAGTATCTAAAACTGCAAAATCTACTCTACCTGAGGTTTGACTCATTCGCGAGCTTGCCAAATTCCCAGCTAGGAATGAACGTGTATGATGTCTGCTTTCTTTAAGCTCTCCAATCATCTTCCTCTTATAGAGAGGAAACACAAAGAAACACAGAAGTTTTTGAGAACGTATTAAAATTATTAAAAACATTTTTTCCCCCTCAAGAAAAATGTCTGCCCAGAAAGTAAAAAAAAAAAGATTTTGGATGTGTGAAGAGGCCTTTGAGGAAGGAGAGGAGAGGAGATGTCGGCTCGCGCTGTCTCGACAAGGGAAGGTGAAGGGGGAGAGGCCCAGACAGACGACAGAGCCAGACCCTTCTCGGATGTTCACACTGGAGACAAGAGGCAGCACACACGGTTGCAAGCTCTACGTAGACGTTAGGAGAAGATTTTCACCAAGACTGAACATCCCTGTGCAGAAGCCCAATGAAGCTGAGGGATCTCCAACCTCAGAAACAGTCAAAGTTCATATGGAGGAGGCCTTGGGCGGCCTCTTCAGAACAGAGGTGGCAACCAAATGACCTCCACATGTCCCTGTGTTACCTGTGATTACCTGGTCACTCTGTCTTGTGGCTTCCCTAGCTACTACTTTCTGCTACCTTCAACAGAAAACATTAAACAACACTTTATTAATACAAACATTTATGTATTTTCATCCAACAACACAGAGAAATTAATCTGTTCATTCATTCACTCAACGATTTGCTTCGGTGCAAATGCAGAGTCTGAAGAATTAGAAACTTTCATGACCGATTCATGCCCGAGACTGGGCCAAGTTTGAGTACAGGAGTGAGGCCCTCACTAGGAAGCTTGCAAGAATCTGCAGTATTAAGAATGAAAGCCAGAAAAACAAGTATTTCTGAATGCGGCCACGACAGCGTTGGAGTCCGTAGGTACAATTACAAATGCCAAGG
Source organism: Tinamus guttatus (assembly GCF_000705375.1). The sequence goes on along the minus strand of NW_010584695.1, from coordinate 72,141 downwards.
AGAAAACACCACAATGCCTTCCACATTTTCAGCAAATACTACTGATCTACAATCCTACAAGCTACTCTGACTGCCTTTCAGTTAACTCCACTGAAAGGGACAGCTCTCTCAAAAAATACAGATTCAAAACAACTTGGGAACATCAAGTATTCTGTGGGAATACCATAAACACCAGTTCCATTTTCTCCTTTCCCAATACAAGCCACTTTGGGAGGATCAACAGGGAAGAAATTACCCATGAGGATGCAGATGTATCAATCTGTTTAAAAACCTTCTTTTGAAGCAGCTGTACTCAACGACAGTGAGTTGTTATGATGCCCAAACAAACTACTGTAGATCACTATCATTTTATTTAAATAGAACAACGTACATATTTCTTCAACTGGAGCACATCAGATTAGGAATCTCTTCAGTCTTTTCTGGAGGGATTTAAAAAAGCTTTGGAGAAATCTTAAAGCTATGGAATTAGCCTGGTATTTATAGCACAGATTCCTAGTGCGCTCTTTGAGCTTCCTAGGACGTTCTTTTTCTCCATCTGCTGGCTGCTGACATGGTGTAACCTTGTATTTTGGTTATGAAAATGTGTAAGAATAAGAGCATTTTACGTTTCACTGTAAAATTCTAGCTTCCTCTCAGGACAAGCCAGCACCCCTAGTTACTACAATCAAATCTAGGCCAAGAATGGTGCCGAGTATTTTCTGGTGCAGGGAAGTGGAGCTCTATTGTTTAATTATGTCAAAATGTATTACTACTAATTATGAATAATACTCCATATGAATCACACTCTTAGAAAATTATAATTTTCTTACCATTAAAATACTGTGCTTTATATGCTGTTTCAAAGGAATTTGTTAAATCTAGGTCAACAATGCTTTTTTCTTCCTTGTTCAGTTAGCAAAAAGGTCCATGTATGGGTGCATTATTGTATAGAAAGATATGAATAGCTAAATTGTTTATTTCAGCACTGCTGAATGCTGATTTTTTCTGCTGTCCACTGATCTTCTGATTAGTTTTTGTAACATTGCTTCAAACCTTTTACATTGTATCACCTGAGACAATATTTGCAACACTCTCTCCTACCATAGCCTAAATCAAAATGAAATCTTGAGTCTGTGTAAATGAAAAAGAAAAGCACTGCTTTACTTTGGAATACTTACCTTCAATGCTCCTCATGGTCTTGCTTCTAGTGACTTTGGGGATCTTCAGGTTTCTTAAAATTCTTCGTGCCCTTGCAGCTTTGCTTTAGATATTCTCCTGTTTACAGCTGGGTGATGGGCTATGGCCATGGAGGCTGGGTCCTGGCCTTACTGCACCCCTCATCTGTGGACTCTTGCACCCCACGTTGTATCTGTCGAGACAGTAACATCACTTGAATTAAAGGATTAGCCAAATGTTTTAATTTCACCGTTTTGGACTGCTTTCAAAGCCATTATCCAATTACTTTGCGGTATGAACTATAATAATTACAATATTTGCTTTAAAAATAAGGAGAGTAGAATAACGCTGACTGGAAATGATGAAAAAAGTATGTTTCACTAAATTATGAAGGTTATATCATGTCTGCAAAAGCAAGGAGATTTCTACAAAAATAAGTATACACACAAAAATAATGATGGGCCTAGCACAAAACTGTATGCGTACAAAGTCATGTCTTCAAACAAACTTAGTGGTACTGATGCATACTGAAACCTTCAACTAGTAAGGCAAAAAGCCTTGGCCGTAAAGAGACAACATATTGCAGCTCACACGACACAGAACTATTTTAGAAGGAATTTCTCTCACTTTCTCAGTGATGACCCATCACAGCAAGGGTGAGGGTCTTGGCTGCTGTTCAAACCTGCCCCCAACAGAAAACGCCACACAAAATGTGTAAGAAATCCTCCAGATTGGTCCCACAGGAAATATGCAGGTTCACCGAAGGAACACTGGCAGCCCATATCAAACACAGTGTTTACTAGATTCTTAAATATCTCAGTGAGGTTCATAACCCCCAAAATGTAGCTTTCTTGGACATGACCTGCTCTTTAGCTTTTATTGACCTATTATTAGCAGTACCAGGAATTCAAATGAACTATTAGTTGATCGGCACCTTTAAGGGCAAAGCAGGGCCAAAATATATCGTAAAAACAGATACCAGACAGTCTGGCTTTCATACACATTTACCAAACCAGTAGAGTCTTTCTTGGATCTGTTTTGTGGCGATTTTCTCCACAGACAAACTATCTGGAAGAAAAACACTTAACTCTTGTTGTTCTGTAGTCCATACTGCTTCAAAAACTGTATTTTTATAAAGCCATAAACATATATTGCATGAAGTTCTTACTCTTCAGGCTTTCTTGATGTCTGGGACATGGGACAGCCTTCAGTTTTGAGCACTATTCATTTAATGCTTCTGAGATCACGGGCCTTAGCAATTTTTATTTATGGAGGACACTAAAAGCTGCATAGATGCTGGCTACAGGCTAACACCAGCAATCTAGCAATGCCCACGGACCCAAGGAAATACATAAAAAGTCTTTTCAAAGACTAAAGAGTGCTTTGTCCAAAACTATTAAAGCTTCTGCAAAGTCTAAAGATAAAAATCAGGAGGCCAAAATGACAGCACGTTCTTGTTGCCAGATCATCCAGTCCACAGACATAAGATGATTGGGATAAAAATAAATAATAAAACATTTAGAACAAAGTAACAGAATCAATATTATTGCTAGTAGTAAAAGAAAGCCTCTTCCTCTTAGCTGAAAGGCTTTACAATGAATAAAACAATCCGAATGTGAATATCAAAGCAACGTGACTTGACAAAAGCAAGGAGCGGTAGGAGGCCAAGATGCAAATATATTACAGAAAAAATATGGCATTTTAGCTGGTGAAAATAAGGGGTATTCAGGGAAGAAAACTGCAGTTACTCATCACAAAGCCAGATGCAACAGGAAAAGAAAAGGTTGTCTTGGCACAGCGGTCACGGAGACTGGGACAGGGGAGCCTCCTCCTGTGAGGCGTCCCCAGCGCGCGGGCCGGGCCTCGTGCTCCTCCTCTGCGGCCTCGTGAAGAAGCAGACAGCAGCATTTCCCAAATTATTCAGGAATTCTAAACCCTACGTGTCAAAATCTGACATAAAAGCAGCACAATTTAAATACATAAATTTATTCAACTGTAGAAATGATTGATTTTTTAACTTCTTTCTCTGTATATAAAATTTGATTATGAAATACTTGAAAAAATAAACATCTTTCAGGTAGTCATAAAATTGTAAATAAATACCTCAAGGATCTATGGCTTCACAATATAGCTTTCCCTTACAGAGATAAAACAAATGGAAAGATGGTATAACCTATCTCTAAAGAACCTGCATAACAACATATCTCAGACTGCAATTTCACTATGGAAATAATATTCTACAGATAAAATTATTTATTCATGTTTAAAAACACTGAGAGCTATTGATTGGAGACTTTTTTGTAAAGGCCTTCCCTTAAGCACATAATGCTAATCACAGCAAATGCTGTAAAACAAATTTACTGGAAACAATTCCAGGAGATGGTAAAGGAGCCCAACACAAAGTCATGCTGGAGCTTAAAATAACGAGGACACTCCTGAAGACTGAAGTGGCATCAGTAGAAAAGGGTCCCAAGAAACCCACATCATTAAAATAAATTTAAATATTTAACCTGTTTTTTTAACCTGTAATAGCTATTTAGCTATCACAATAGTATCAATGAAGTAATGACACAAACCATCTTACTGAGCATATGAAAACATGTAAACGAAGACTTAATTAAAATTTCTGCTGAAAGAATTCACATTACCTTAATTATACATATATTCAGTTTATAAACATACTAGCAATAAAATATTAGCATCGCAGATCTACGGTTATGAGCCACATACAGTAGTTTTATAAAATACTAAGCCTAAATTTCCAGTGATAATGAAAATGGCCTTACATGGCTCAACCAAGAAAATTTTTGTAGCTAATATGAATTCAACAGATTCCATCTTGCTCTTCCCGTGCTGAAAGTCTCTCTCTCTCTCCTTTTAACCAATCTTCCTACTTTTCTTTTTGCCTTTTCTTGTTTTTTTTTTGTGATAAAGAACTAGAATAACCATCTGTAAAAAAAAATCTTTTTTTTTTTTAATTTTCAATTAAAAAACGAAGACTTGACATTGAAAAAAAGCACTCGTACTTCTGGAAATCTGCTATTTAATGTAAGATGGTGATTATTACAGACTGTCCCAGCTGTTATTAAATAGCTAGCACTGCATTGTGCATTAAAAGATCAGGTTATTTTTATCATTCAGAAATAAGTATAGGACTTATCCCCTGACTACAAAACATTTATCTTTCGCTTGCATATACATCCAAAACAATAAACATCCCCAGGCTGCAGAAATCTAACAGTGAATGTATTCTGGGGGGGAAGAAATAACTATGTCTTTTTTCAGTGAATGTGCTAACAGATTAAAAGACTAAAGCTGTCCCTAATAACTTTTTAAGATACATAAATATTCTTATAGTACTTGACAAATCTAAAATTCAAGATGCTCTACTCTTCATAAGACAGCATGAAAAAAGGCAAAAAAAACAAGAATGCTTTCCAGTAAAAGCAACAGTCCACCAACTCCTCAGTTATTTGCTGCCCCAAGTGAGTAGCAAATGGCAGTCAGCAAATTTTCTTTCGTTTTTGTTTTATAGATATGTCTTAACTGTATGTTACCTAATCTACTTCATAATTGGCATTTTTCAGATTATTCTTTCCATGCAAATTGTGGAAAAAAAAGAAAAAGGCCCTTTCAAAAAATATATATATATTCCAGATAAGTTATAGGCTCTGTGTGGGAATGATTTGGCACAAGTTTGACACTTGTTTGTGAGTATCTGATAAGACCTTTTTTTCCTTTAATAATTGCTATTCTTATTTTGTTAAGTGAAAAAGTCCCCAAGTATATGTTTAACAGTTGCAAAGGCATCTATAATGTTAAAAATAAACATGACATCCTTTAAGTTTTAATGGTGGCACAAGAAGACACTAACATGGGCAGAACAGTCCTCCTTGTAACCTCACGGAGGCCCATTTTCTGTTATATGGCAACCCCCTAAATTAAGGAAAGATGCTAGTTGCCAGTACACATGCACAGTGTTGATGAACGTGGGTACATCAGAGACAAGAAAACACAGGATATTCTTAGGAGGGAAATTTTTAAAATGCATTTAAGGGGACGAGTGGGAAGGAGACCTGGCTGACCTCCGATCAGGTGGAGGGGAGTCCCGGGCTCCGGTGGCTCTCGGCGCGTCGGGAGGGAATTTGGGAAGTATTGCTTCTTCAGGGCTTTCGGGTTCCTTGTCTGCTTTGCAGCGAAAACACCTCTTCTTCCTGCAACAAAACACACCTTGAAGTAAGACAGGAGCTGCAGAAGGACGGGTGACCCATAGCTGATGACCGCCTCGCTGCACCAAGGAAACACGGGGTCACCCTCCTAGCACTGCACTCCAGCCCCGCACAAAAAGGGTTCATTTACAGAGGCGCCCTGGGCTCCAAAGGGACACTTAAACCCCCTAAATTAATCAGTGCTGTCAGGTGCCTTCTAGAAGGACCTCTCTTTCCTTACTGTCCAGCCTCTGAAGTTGATGCCTTCAACTTTGGGTGCATCTTCCACCGCTTCACATTTTTCATAGAAGTTAAAACTATAATAACAGAGCCTACATGTTCGGAGAACAAGGAAAATGGATATTTTTATCTGGAGATCCTTGAGAACTACTGCAAAACTCCAAATAATTAAAACTGTCCAAAAAAGATGCCCTGTGCCTGTTCCTTACCTATAATTACCTCTACATGCACACCCCTGATATACAAAAACTAACATAAACAATGCAAAGTAGCTAAGATACTTATGAAAGCAGATTTTAGAATTGTAATCACATTAACAGTTTTGGCCCTACGATGAGAGCACTGAGCATACCTAACCCCCACCAATATCGTTTACATATGGAAAATGTAACTCACATATGGAAATGCATTATAATGAAGCTTGCACACTTTTACAAAAACAAAAAAAAGAAAGCAAACAAAAAAAAAGGGAGCATAAAGAGAGAAGTAACTTAAGGGATTTTCTTTTAAAAGAAACACAGCTCTACCTAATTCTGGGAACTGAATGTGTGAATGAAAAGTGTGGACTGTCCGGCAGGAAGGTCTTGTACTTATTTCTATATTTATTTTATTTAGTCCTATAATCAGCACAAATAGTTGGCAAAACTCCCTCCGTACGATTATTACTGTACAAACTAGAGGCCGTGTGAGCTTTTCAGCTCTCCCAGTGTAGATCCAGAACCTTGGCAATCTGGAAGATGTGGCTTAAATCAGGGCCCAGACAGCTGCACTGCAGGAAGCTTGGAAATGATGCGACACCATTTTTTTTCCTTCTTCATTCACTTTCGGGCAACTGGGACCATTCTGGGCAGAAAATGCCCCGAAGGAACTGCCCTGTTGAGGTTTCTGCCCCGGGACGCGGGCTCCCTCCTCGTCCTGCTCCCGGCGCTCCCCGCTTGCAGCGGCCGCATCGGAGCCAGACACGGAGGCGATTGGAGCTTTTCCGTGGGATTAGGTTTAACCCAGATCAGGTCCCTAATCCGCCCGGCTGCAGGGCGGCTCGTGCCGGAGGAACAGCCCAACGCGGGACCTGCTCCTTCAGCAGCGGATCTGCCTGTTGCTTAAAGCACTCCTGGAAATTCGGCATCGGTTTCTTCGTTCTTTTTATATCAGAATAACATATTACTGAAAAGACTTACTCCTTCCCGGGTTTACATAGGGGGACTTCAGTACATTGTTTCACTGTTTAAATAAAAGTAGTATGTAGCTATCCACACATTCAAAATGTATGACCCTAATTCTAAATTTTAACCACCGTAATAGCTAAGAGTAGTTAGGTTTTGTCTTAAAACCTGTTCCAAGTTACCTGATTAAAGTCTTCATAAAGCTGCTGGAAACGCATAATCCCGTGTCTTACTGTTGAGAACTGACATACATTATCCTACGAGTTCCTAGACATGGTATCTGGGGAAAAGGAAGTTAAAACGTAACAGATGACATAGGAAGGCAAGGAAAAATAATCCTGCCTTCCCAGACTACCATGCTTGCATGGACGGCCTTTCAGGAATATTCTTTTATAACAGAGCAAAATTAATATTAACAATAAAAATTAATATTAATAATAACATTAATAATAATGTTAATAATGATAGCCTTAAAATGCATTTAAGGGCCTGACAGTGCAACATACCAGGTGGGAAAAAAAGAAAAAAGGCTAAAGAATGCCCCACTAAAACACAGGAATCTTGTGGAGGAGCTTACGGATTAGCTCTAAGGCTACTAACGTGTTTGCTTATGGATATGATACACAGCAAAACAGCGTTTCCACACTTGGCAACCACGTCATTTGAGCAGAGGCAGCTTTGTACAGAGAGGATGTAAGGGGAGATGCTACCTGGTGGTTCTGTGTGCACTTACGGCGAAAAAGAGGAAACAGATTTTTAATTGGCAAAAGGAGAAAATCAGAGGCATCAGTTTAGGCAATAGCCACAGTCCTATAAAACCTACTAATCTGACACTTTCATAAAGTGACAAGTCCTAACCATACATATCTTTCAAACGTGAATAGGTGCTTATTTCACAAAAAGCCCTGGTTTGGGCAGGAGAGGGGCCCGTTTCCGCTCGGAAGCGGCGCTCGCAGTCCTCACTGCAGTGGGAAACCCGGGCGCAGCGGGTCCAATGGACAAACCATCAGCTCCAAACCCGGAGCGCGGTGCCGAGCTCTCCTGCCTGCTCGTTGCTATGGCAAAAACCCGCCTCTATCCTGTCCCTTAAACTGCCGGAGGTTTTCGGAAAGAGCGTGATTTCTGCTCCCTCGTTCCTGTATTCTGACAAAGCTAACACTCTGCATTTAGAATTATTAGCGGCCATAAATTGAAGGTTCTCTCAGCTGTTTCTACATTTCAATTTGATTTGGTTTTGCAAAAGGAGTTTGTAAATAAAACTTAATTAATATTTAAAAATGGCTTTTATTCATCTGTATCAGCGTGTTTAAAACTCGTAATTTATTTCCATGAGCTGTGCTGCATACCTGGTGCATACGCAGCTCTGTTTTCTAGTTCAAAATACAAGCAATGGAAACACAATCTACTTTTCTCCTCCACTGCGCTTTAATTTAATATAGAGATAACTCTGGAATTGATGAGAACCGAGATGCTAAACAAATGCTTTTAGCTGCGGCTAATACCAATTTGTCTTTTTGCCCCCCTTGTCCTGCTTTTTAAAGAAGGGTTGTTAGAGATACAAAAGGATGAATTAATCGGAAGGTTTTTGTTCTGTTGTTGCTACTCGGAGGCGCAGACGGCCTCAATGTGCTGCTGTATTTGCTGTGCCCGGGCTGCAGGTAGGAGCCCGCGGGGCAACAGGCAGCCCTCGGCAGAACGCAAAAGGACAAGGTGAATCCACCGTCTTCTCCCTTCGGAAGGGGAACATAAAGCCACAATATACAAAGTATAACACCAGAAAGGAAACATATTCAACACAATAATGTCGGCAGAAGAGGAACAGGATCCTCTTCCCATTCAAGGGGTCCAACCGCAAGCTCAGATACCCGCGACCAACAGAAACATCCACAACACAACTTGCTAAGTCAACCTCTTCATTTTGATCTGGATGCTGTGCAACGACCAGGCCATACATAAACCCACCAGCAGCACAAGCAACAGGGACCAAGGGCTCCCTGCACTTTGAGCTGAATCTCTTACCCGAAAGCTCTAGTTCCACGGAAAGGAGAGACCCAATTTGGCACACGCACTTACGGTTTAGATTTTTCCTAATGCTACAGAACTATCACATAATAAAGCGTCTCCTCCCAGACACAATAGCGTGCCACTGTTTAAAATTAGATCCTCCAACAAGACGACTATGTAAACTCTCCGGAACGGTGCTATTCCTTATTTAAATAGCCCTGGAGGAGTTCTCCTTAACTGGCAATCCTCGGCTCTCCGCGGTGCTTGCGAGCCGCCACCGGGAGCGCTCGGGGCCTGCCCGACTTCCACTTCCTTCCAGGAAAACACGGTTCTGTTCCCATGCCAGGAACGGGCCAGGAACTCTTAGGGAAGCCAAGTTACAAACCAAGCGACCAAGGCTCTGGTGGCTGCCTCGCCATCCTCTCCCCATCTCCAAACCTCTCAAAAAGGAAGGTCCCTGGGAGCTCCAGGGAATGTTACTCATCACAAGTGACTTCCCTGCTGGTGTTTTTAACACGCTGATTTTCACTCCTTGCCTCTTGACTCTGCCTAGGCCGCAAAACACGCAGGCTCTTCCTGGCCTCCTCCTCTACAAAGACTTCCCGGCTTCTTCCGCGAACTACTTCTGAATTGACTAATTAGTACTACTAATTGCCCATTTCATTCATAAAGTATCAGGATGGTATTTTAGTAATCCCCCGGCACACGACTCCTAATGCAGAGCGCGGCTCCGGGAATTTTAATTCCATTCTCGCGCCCGCTAATAGGCGGCTTCCCGCTGCGCCCAGCGTAATCCGCACCGGAGCGCGGCCGGGGGGTCCTTATACAACACCCGACTGCTTGAATCTGTTCAGTTATCTTAGCAAAAACATCAATGCATAAATAGAGATGAAAATTCTTTAAAAATTCAGCCCCTGATTGTTAAGAAAATTTCATTAGATTTTACGAAGTTTTAGGGAACTTCAAGGTATCATGGTACTATCGTTACACTTTCCCCTGATTTTTAGAAATATATAACATTTTTTGCAAATGCTGTGAGGACTAAACAAGCTAAATATTATTAATTTAATTATTTAACAACAAATGTAATTATTCAATAACAAATCCCCCAAATATCATTGGGGAATGATATTTCCCATGATATCCATCATGGGAATGATATCCATCCTCTTAAAAGGTAAGAAAACTAGCTTCTTTATTCCATGTTTTTTCTAAATCACTGTTAAATATTCTGTCACCTGTCATTTTTACTCTCTAGTAAGTAGAGCTAATAAAGGAGTTTGCCAAAAGGCCAGAGATGAGAAAAAGACCATAGGACTACAATGGCTAGGATATAAACACATTTAAGACCTCATGATATCTCAACAAATTTATTATTTTCAAAAATGAATGGTGATCTTGGGCAATTTTATACATATATGTATAAATATATACACATTATATATAAAATATATCATTATGGTCAATAAGGTGCTTATAAAAATTGAATTTGATAAAAGCTGAATTTTTCCAAAACTACAGTTTGAAGTCCAACCCATATACTGGGATATATAAGAACTCCTGATCCTAGAGAAACCAAACAGCATAGAAAAATATTGCCAACCCAGCAAACCTGCTGGAATCCCTTGATTTTCACTTTTGGGGAATTCCATGCTGAGAGACTATGAAAACCATGGAAATCGCCAAGCCTGCTGGCTACACCTCAATTCCTTTTTTTTTTTTTTTTTTTTTGAAATAGGAGTACAGGCAAAATCTTCCTCAACATCATCTTAACTCACTCTCTTGCTCTTGTTTCGGCCACATGATTTTCTCCTGGATTCACCCTTATCCCACCCGGCAAGTTCCCCTTCCTGTGCAGCCAATTCCATCCAACGTGCTCTGCCTCTTGCAAGGCTTCCAGCTATTTGACAGCCCCCTCCTAACTTATTTCACTATTTTTCATTTCTGGTTCTCCCTTCACTTCCAATCCTACATTTGCTCCATTTCCTTAGGAATTCTCTGTGGGGTCTCAGCAGGGAGAGCTTGGCCCAATGTACTTCTTTCCTCAGCTGCCCCATCTCATTTAGAGGACCGTGACAGGGAAAACAAACTCCCTTTCTCCAGGGATGGATGTGAGGATGTCCCAACTAATGGGGAACGGAATTCCCAGTGCCTGGATTGACTGGAAGGAGCGTAATTTAACTAGCACTGAACTGCTAGTTAATCATATCAAAAGCTTAGCAACGTCTTAAGAGGAGCTTTAGGGCAGTCAGGTTTTCCTCCTGGACAGGGTCACGAGAGCCCTCTGGGACGTCGTCATCACGGTGTTTTCTGTCACACGCTCCACCCTTCACCACAGGGCTTTGCCATGGGGGAGAAATCAAGTTCTTTGGCGGTGATGGCAGTTTGAGCTACAGCCGGGACAGAAAAAGCAGCTTTTACAATGTCCCCTAGCACAAGTTAGCATAAGAGTCACCAGACAGCAGAAGGTGATTAACTCATGGGTATATATTCAGTATCCCAACAAAGATACTCAGGCACGTGTGGGAATATTAGCAGTTACAGTGCTCAAAGTAAGCAAATTGGTGTGAACCTAGAGGCAGTCAGATCCTTCCCAGCACCGCTTGCAATTGCACAACAGCAATTTTTGCCAACTACTACAACCAAAAAGATCTACATTTCCCAATCCTTGTTTCAATTGAGTATTTTGTAATGCATTTTTATACATTTAAATTATATGCTCAAGAATAATGAGGGGGCAGAGGCATTTAACTGCTTTATTGGTCTGGTTTTCCATTTCTTATTAGCTAAAACAATAATGATATTTTTTATCAAATAAATAAAATTTTAAAAATCATGTTATTTTTGCTCTGAGCAATTCAGTAACAAGAAGGACTAGGACAGATTACCAAGCTAACAGCTAAAGGTGCTGATGCTTTCTGGAGTGTCAGCTATTCATACAGCAAATGAAAAAAAAAAGAGTAAATATATATTTCATGATAAAGTTGTAATATATTTTCAGAAAGCTATATCACACAGTATCATAAATCAACTATCCCTTTGCTTTAACTGAGGCAACTGAATAACTTCTAGGGGAAGGGGATAAAAACAAAAATAGAAGGAATTGCCTTAGGAAGAAAAACTCCACCTACTGCAGCCCTAAATGCAATTCGTTCTCCCACACAAGACAAGGAAAAGGGGATAGTAGTAACAGGAAGCATTTAATGCTGTCGAGGTATTTGACAGTAAAACAACAACAAGAGAAAGTAAAATGGATTTTTAAAGGAAATTCAAAAACATACACTGAAGAATTAAAGTAAGCTGTTTTTATACAAGAAAAAAAGTCCATCAAAACCACAAATCTAACACCTTTTCTACAAGTTTGTTACATTCCAAAATCCACAACACAAATTCAACATAGCAGGTACATGAGGCTCACTGTTTTTTTCATAAAGTGGACGACTATACTGATGTTGTCATACTGAGAGCAAGAAAAATCCAAGTTTCCTGGGCTACAGTAACTGAATTAACAAATTTTACCAGCTCCAGGTCAGCCAGCTCTTCACATCAACAGAGCACAGAGAAAACACCTCCCAAATCAGTACTTTTAGCAGCAGTTAACAGATCAGTGCTCACACCTTGCGCTTGTTCTGCTTACAAATTCTGTGTAAAATTTTCTCTGCCACCAAAAACAACCATCATGCCAAAAAATATTTCTAACACCTAAGAGAAAAGACTTAAATCCTCCAGGTGGTAGCAAGAAATTAAACACTTCTAATTGCTTTGCAAGTTTTCTTAATTTAGTAATTAAAAAATGCAAGTATAACAGCTGCATAGCTTTACAATTTTGTATGGACCTAACAGTAGTGATTTACACAGTGTTGAGCGTCCAAATTTAAA
>NW_010584695.1:13929-59442 GCF_000705375.1 Tinamus guttatus | reverse complement strand
TTTTCTGTGTCTTTTTGCCCTAGCTGGATTTAGGGGCAAGAGCAGTAATTTCTCGGCCTGCTGACTCTCCTCGCAAGGCCGGAGCAGGGCCTGGGACGAAGGAGTTAAGGGGAGCTGGCGCAAGGCCTTTCCCAAAGAGATTCCGGAGCGTCCGTTCAGTGGGAAAACCCTGAAATTCCGACTGCATTACGCCAGATTGAAACTGATGGGGCAATCAGATCCCTTGGCAGCTACTAATCCCGCAGATGAAAAGGTTTCTGGGGAAAGCAAGTGCCAAGACACCAACAGCGAGCTGCAGCCCGCGGGCCCGCGCGAGCCTCTGCCTTGGCGCCAACTCCACGAGGAGACCGCGGGCCCGTGTCCTTCTGGGCAAAGCCCAAACTCCACGAGGAGACCACGGGCCCATGTCCTCCTTGGCAAAGCCCAAACACCACAAGGACACTGTGGGCCCGTCTCCTCCTGGGCAAAGCCCAAACTCCATGAGGAGACCACGGGCCCATGTCCTCCTTGGCAAAGCCCAAACCCCACAAGGACACCGCGGGCCCGTCTCCTCTTCGACAAAGCCCAAACTCCACGAGGCGATTGCGGGCCCGTCTCCTCCTGGGCAAAGCCCAAACTTCACGAGGAGACCGCGGGCCTGTCTCCTCTTCGGCAAAGCCCAAACTTCACGAGGAGACCGCGGGCCTGTCTTCTCCTCGGCAAAGCCCAAACTCCATGAGGAGACCATGGGCCCGTCTCCTCCTGAGCAAAGGCCAAACTACCCAGCGAAAGGGCACGTAGGGCAGCGTCTTCCCTCCTCTCCTCCCCACTCCTCCAGGCTGGCACCACGACGGCGGTGCTGCAGTTTGGAGCTTTTAGCTGCTAAGGACCGATCCAAACTAATTAGACATGTGCCTAATTTAAAGCAACCGAATGGTTCCTCTGTCTTCAAAGGACAGGGATAATTGAATATAATCTCATTAGATTTCAAAAATATCTTTTGGAGGATGCCAGTGAGGAGTCCCAGCTGCACCCAAGGAGAAATCGTTTTGTCAGCTTTTTGGATTGTGCCAAACCGGAAACCTGTGACCAACGCATCGAAACCCAGGCTGGGACCTAAAAAAGGCCATTATGATTCTACCTGTTCCTCCTCACGTTGGATTAACGAGGTGATCAAAAAATACATGGAACAGGATCCTCACTGAGGAACGCGATCCAGGGCACCAGCAAAACCATGCTCACACATAAGGATGCAAAATTAGGATTAGGAAGCGTCCATTTTAGCTACTGCTCCAGTTCAGAGCACAGATGACACATTCAAACTTTGGGCAACAAGGGTTTATTTTTTGATTTACAGATATCCTGGGATCAGAAGGGTGAGAAAACCTGCAACCTTCACAGCCTCGTGTAGCTGGTTAACATCAGCTGCTACAGCCGTAAGGTTCTCAAGCCATAAGGTTAGCTCTCCCCTTGTACGAGAAGAAATGTAAGGAACGTTTCCCAACCCTTACCTAATAAACTCCAAATTACATCCTTTCTTCATAACGGAAGTGTTTTCTGCTTTGCGGCACCCATGATTTCATGTTTAAGTGAGGAATTTGTCACCGGTGTTTTGGCCACCGTGAGGCAGCAGGAGTCGGTAACGTTTTTTATGATTCCTTCCCTAATTCCAGGAGCTACAGTCTTTCTGACAGCTGTTTCTCAAATCCTGTTAGCAACATGTTTTGCATCTAGAAGTTTCAAGAAGAGGCACAGAAAATAAGCCAGAAATATTTTTAATTCACCACACAATCCCTATTGAAAAAAGCATCAAATGTGTCATTATAATGTCAAACGTCTAACCAAGACGTTCTAGGGCAAATGGGCATTACCCAAAAAGCAAGAATCCTGCAAACCCAAGTACTGAAACCATTTTTAAGGCTTAGCAATTCAGGACTTGAGGTGTTTTGCATTACTGCAAAGGCACTGTGTATAACAGTGACTCTGTGCAACACTGCTTCAAACAAAACATCACTCCGATGCGTAGGACTTAAGCGCGGTACCAGCCTTGAAGCCCATCAGTGGGATTTTCCCCTCTTTTTAGCCACTACTGGCACAGGCGCCTCTGGCACAGTGTTTTCATTTTGCACACACTTAACAACAGTGCTCATTGCCTGGGACAGTTGATTTAAAAGTGACACGTTCTCTCCAGTTTAGCAAGATCTGCAGGGGGGAACCATAAAGATTCCTTGTGCCATTAATGGTTTGACTTTCAGCATCCTTGAGCAAGGCTCAGTTTCTTTTGCAAATATATACAAAAAAAAAAAATTCTCCCTGACAACTGATTCATTTAAACAGAAGCACGCTAAGCTTCCACATTTGCAACATGAAAAAGGACAGTGGTGTTACACGAGCAACAAGAAGTCACAGGATACAACGGTAAGGCGATGAATTTTAAGGTGCCTATAAAATAGAGATCATAGCCTAAAACACTGTTTTTCATGTCCCAGCCTGAAGCGCTGCACTCGCCAGCACAGCAGCAAACGTCCGAGCAGCACCACATACCCAATGCAGCTCTTCTGTGCACGACTCGGAGACTTTTTGGCACCAGTTAGGATCACAGGGAATTAATAGAGTAAATTAACAGTCGGGCAGGAAAGTTCTCCTCCGGCATCCAAAAAGTCTAGAGCCATTTTTGGACTTGTACACATGAACCACTAGAACAACAACAGATGAAGAGACGGCCCGATTCCTGAAAAGGACTGGCCAAAGGCCTTAAATCTTGTATTCCTGTCAAAATATTTCCAAAGATATCACGTGTGGCATCTAGCAAAAGCTGGGTCTTAAAATAATTAAACCAACCTAGTGCGGAGGAGAGTGACTCTGCCGTTCTGTACAATAGGTAAGAAAGAACCAAGGGAAAGAGGCTCTGGAGATCACCAGCCTTGACATTTGAACCTCTAAGCATTAGCAGGCAGCAGCATTAGCAACACGGCTGTATTTGAGGGTGAGGGGGAAGAGCTGCACAAAACACAAGTCTTGGGAGCTGCAAGGCCGGGCACAGGAGAGGTCGGATCTCCGCAGCGGGCGCAAAGGGAGCCTGGAGCCAACGGGGATGGAACAAACTGCACCACATTGCAGGGGATCCTGCACGGCCAGACCTTGAGCCTGCTGCTTTAGTGTGCGTAAACCACCGGGTCGCAGGAGTTAGGAAAAACATCTGCTCAAAATTCTGATTTTCTCTAGAAACTGCTCTCAAAAGAAGCTTATTGCAAACATCTTCATTATCCCCCCCCAAATCTTTATTTATTTACCTTTTTATTAGTGCAAAAGAGGCATGGAAATGAAAGACAGGCATAGTGTTAGCATTCAGACAGTGCTCCCTAATGCTGCCAACAAATAGATTTTAAATGGCACAAAATACAAGATGAGTTCAGGGACAGATAAGAAAAATGTAGCTGATATGGAGTCTGTAGCCTAGAGCTGGTATTACAAAACATGCTGTGAAAATACCTAAAAATGTGTCAAATCCAAAAGGAGGCGCAGGTATCTCAAAGGAGAGGCCCATCTAGAATCTGGCAACGAAACACACGCCACTGAAGGCAGCTCTGCACGATGGGACCATAACTAACCCCCATCTCCACGGGGCCAGGACCTCGCTCAGACTCCAGTAAATGCTTACCAACATTCAACGTGTCCTCACACGTATCTGTGTTAAAAAAATCACCTTTTAATCATCACTAAATGAGCACGTTCAGTTCAACTCCAAAGCTTCAGTCCTACGTTTATGTTTTGCTATTTCTATTTCCACCTAAACAAAATAATTTACGGTCATGTCAGTCCAGTAGGTCGCCTGCGCTTTTTTTTCCCCTTTTAATGAATGTGTCCCGTTATCCTGAGTGTTTTATGAACACGAATCTGAGCCCAAAACCTAGCAAAGCTCAGTTCCTGGGCTCTGGGCTCCACTGGCTCCAGCACCTAGTTCTGGATGTAGAACTGATCACGGAGGAAGGCAGAGACTCCTCTTTTATTCTGGTCCCGAGTGAGATCCCTCTGACCTGCCCCTGACCAGACCCCAAAAGTCCCCAAAAGTTTTAGCTTCTCTTGCAGCAGGACTCCATATCTGTAAAAGACTGGGCAAAAAGCAAAGCCAGAGCTCAAACGGATCCTGGGCTAAGGCTGCACCTACAGCCCAGGCTCTAAGTTCACAGCGAGGCAATTTTTCCTTCACAGAATTTCTTTTAAATCATTATTATGTACTGGGGGCAATAGAAGCCTTAATTCTTTTTTTAGCTTGCCCAGATCTCTGAATTCTTTGTAGCACATTCATTCTCATCAGCAATTTAGAGGATAAAGCAAGGAGGCATGACAGTAACATAGCTGCAGACTAAGTACACCATAGAGCTATTATATGCTGGAGAGCCATAGTGGAAGAGTACTAGACCGGAGTTTCGGGTATTATTTTAAAATTAATGGCTTTCATAGACTCTCCAATTTTCATTTTTTGGGGAGGAAGGGGCAAGAAGTGTGGGAAAAATCCTCAAATGTACAACTAAGAGAGAGGAAAAAAAAGTATACTGCACTATAAGAAAAATAACATGCCACGATACTATCCTGAAAGAAATTTTAGCACCTATTAACAGGGAAAGAAGTTATGTCCTTCTAGATGAAAGGCAGAGTAGTATCAGTTTCATATGAGAAGCAATTTCTTACTATTACAGGCAATCAAACACAGAAGCAGTTCTCTGGGTGAAATGATGGGCTCACTCTCAATTTCATGCTTCAAAACAAGACCAGGTAGCTTTCAGAAATGCAAACTTTAATCCAAACTAATTCCCTTTTTCTAAGGAAAAGCACGACGGCCTGCATATTGCAGGATGGCAGGCAACGTCATCTCCACTGCTGCTTCTGGCCTGCGAATTTTTTAAATTTCCTTCACTTTCCATTAGATGCCCAGGAAAAAGCATGTCCTACCTCGGTCAGGAAGGCACAATACGCAGCGGAGACGGAAGACGCAACTAAATAACCTGCGTTCGGTTGGAATACGCTCCTTCCATCCTCACAAGACTCTATAAAAAGTACTTGCAGCCTGAAAGCACTTTGTTATTGATTAGCTGCACTTTAATGTTGTGCTTGGGCTTGCTACAGCAGCCGGTGTGCGTGGAGCTGGCTTCAGCGAGGAGGAAGGAGCCTTCCTCCCCTCACCCTGCTCCCGAATCCCACGGCTGCCGGCCCCATCCCTGCAGTTGCAGCCCAGCTCATCCCCTGGCAATTGCAAGACGTCCTGTAAGTTTAGATCTTTCAAACGTTGCTCGTTATGAAGGACAGGGGCCCACGTGGGTCATACAGCGGGTGTCCAACGTTATTTTTGTTTTTAAGCTAGAAAATATTTTTTGTCAAATTCATTTTTGGGAAACGCCCTGCTAAAGCACCGGCACATTTTGGTAATGAGAATCCAGAAAGTTCTTTCTTCTGCCCTATCAGGGCAGAGAAACCCCAATCACTTCACAAGATCTTTGTGTGGCCAAAACGGAACTTCAATACTTCTCTCGCATGCTGAATAGAAGGCTCTGTTCCTTTTTTTAAGCAAAGAGAAATAGAGGTATTAATCAAACGAGTATTAATCAAACGAGTATTAATCAAACGAGCGCGTTTCTGCCTTTAAAACGTAGGCAGAAGCTGAGGTAGGAAAGGCAGCTGGAACGTGTGCAGCTTCAAAGCACGGTCACCCTGAGGAAGGTGTCTCGACTCCTTCTCAAAGACGCCGCTGTGAAAAGACCAGCCTTCTTCTGGTATGCAGATGCAGCATAAGGGCTACGAGCAGTTTGCTAAGAGTTTTCAACTTCAAGAGGTCTAATAGCAGGATGATATTTGAGTAAAATCACATACTGATACATCTTCTGTGCAGACAAAATACTATTCCGAAATTGTTCCAGGTGATAATTGACTTTTTCATGCTTTTCAGCCAGCAGAAAGTTATCCATCCTTCTGCTGGCACTAACCTCCAAAGAATCAAACTCTTCCTGCTTTCTCCAGCTGTGGAGTTTCACACTACTCACAAAGTACTAACTCACTCTACCAAGGTCTCCTGAAAACACATTTGGGGTTTGCAAAGCCACAGGGAAGCCAGAAGTTGGCAAGCACCCAGTGGCCAGGGGCTCCTTCTCTTTTCTGATAAATTAGCACCTTTATTTGGAGATTTCTTCATCCAGCCTGGTGGGGCTGCATGCACTAGCGCGTGTCCACACCAGCAAAAAGGTCCCAAAACTTCCAACAGGCTTGTAGGGTAAAAGGAAAAGCTCCATGAGAATTATCTATGTGAGGGTTTATTACACCCTGTTTTTCTGCCTTTTATTGAAGGTACAAAGTCATAAACTGCGACCAGATCTGCTTTTCCATTTCCTGTTTCCATTTGCCCGAATAGCAATTAAAGCAGATTCCTATCTACCTTCTCAGAAACTATTTCCAAATCAGACATCACATCCAACAGGGAACACTTCTAATTTTATTCATCAATAATATAAAAATAGTGGTATCCCTTTTTTTCTAGCATTTAAACAGTATGCATGTGAAATATAGGGGCGCTAGTTTGAAAGTTTATTCTGGGATCTATGTCCTAAAAGTTTTAGATCCTGTATAAAGAACTTAGGCAAAGTTGATTAAAAATAGGTATTTTCCTTATTCACACTACCTTGCACACAGAAAGTTTAGTTTGCCAATTCTTCCCATGAGCTCAAGTATTCTTCCCCTCCCAGACTTGTACCTACTGATGCTAAAAACACTAACAAATTTAAATAATTACATGGAATTATGAAAGCAAAATAGAAGATCTGAATTTGGTGTGTTGTTACAACAGAGAAGAATTATCTGCTTTAAAACTGCATTCTATACGCATTTTTCCTTTATTTATTTTCTGTAATTAACCGGTAATGATGGTAGATCTCTGATCTGTTATTTTGAACACACAGGTCTCAAGGAGAAAACAAAAGAGGACCTGGCTCAATTACCACAGAAATCTCCTGATGTACCGCAGGAAAACAGCTATTTGTAGAACTTTGCAAAATCCCCAAAGGAATGAATAATAAAAAATACACAGGCGCCTTCTGGGGCCAGACAAGATACCGTGACCAGAGGGTGCCAGTCCTCAGACAGTTAATTCCAAAGCTTGGCACATGTACATCTAGCTTGCTTTTGTTAAGAACTTTGTTATTTTTTTAAAGAAGGGAATTTTAACAGTTTTGCTATAAAATTATTAGCTTTACAGAGACATAAACAATTTATCTTAGCAGCAGGAAACTTTTACATTATTTAAATATTTAGCTTTGAAATTCCAATTAAACCACTAGCCCTGATTAATTTAGTAACAGTAAAAATGTGTGGGAATATTTACTTTTCTTTGGGGCGCTCTCTGTCCTAGTTTTTCAAAATCGAAAGCTCCTGCAGTTTGCAATATTTATTTCCAGTATCTGCTTCAAGCAGCAGTTTAAAACATCAGCCCACATTTAATTTGAAAAATCTTCCAGAATGACCAGCTGGAAAACAAATGGGGAGCACGGAAAGCAAACACAAAATGTGTATTTTTAGGTCAGTCCCACCCTTCTTGTTCCTGTGACATGTGAAAAACACAGCAAAAGAGCTCCAATATTCTTTTGCTGAGGCAGACATTTACCTCTTAAATCTATTATATTTAAAACATATTCTAAAATGTGCCTGAGAGTAGAGACAGAGAAAGCCTAACTTCCACTTGTTTTCAAAAGCCTTTAAATGATTGCTGTGGAAGTAACTTGGAATTAAGTAGGCTTCCTTTTATTAAATTTAAAGCAACATAATTAGTTTATGTCCTGCATTAGAGAAAATAACTTTGGTTTTCACAAAATAAATACCATTTCATATGAAAAGACGGGAGAGAACCGACTGCTCTCATTAGGGCCTCAAAAAAAGACAACCAGACTGCTCAGTTTTAATAACAATTGGGGAAAAATTGTCCATCAGCTGCAGGGAGGGAAGTGGGGTGGCTTTGCTGGGATATGGCCCTGCTGTCACCTGTAGGGCCATGAGGGTTTTCTGTGTACAAAGAGCTCCTAGCACTGCCCAGCGTTCCCAGACGCGCGTAACGGCTGTCCTGCTTCATTAATGCTGTATTTTATTTCTCTATTATGTTTTTGTGTCCTTCTCTGCAAGTCTGGAGACTTCCCTCCGCAGATGGGAATCTGGGAAGGGAGCGTGAGAACGGGTAGCGGACCTGGAATAGAAACCAAACGACACTGGGAATCCCTTGGATGAGGGAGGAAGAGAAGATGAAGACGAGAGACACACGCGGAAGAGGCAGAGGACATCAGACATACAAGGACGCAGGTAAAAATGGCTCAGTGTGAAACTAGTGTTGGGAAAACAGTAGGATAAAACTAGGAGTAAAAGATGATGCCCAGGCCAACCATCCATTCAATGCCTGGGGCTTTCCATGAAGAACCGTGGATCTCTCTCCTGGCTCCACGAGAGTTTTCACAGAGGGAGGACCCCACTCGTGCAGCTGCTGCACAGAGCACGTAGCCCAGCAGCAGGGACGCGTGGGAAGCTCACAGAACCAGAAATGATCCTCAAAACCTCTGCGCTTTGCTACAAAGTCTGCGCTTCCTAGCGCTGCCTTCGGAACCAAGTTAGCAAACAAGACCCAAGAACGGGAGCGACGGACAACGAAAAGCACCGCGCTAACAACTAAAAATACTATATAGCCTGATTAAATGCGTTTTTTTAGTACAAGGATTTCCATTTACGGGCAAAAATAACACACTATCATGCAAATAAAGATTGCGTGATAACTCAGGTACAAGTAGGTGAACCAAGGTCACCAAGGTTTTGAAGTATTAGCCTGCAAACGCTGTAATGCGTATTAAATACAAAAAGCCCCTACATTTAAAAATAGATCAAATGGCACAGAAACAGTGTCTGCACATACACAGCTGTGAATAGTTTAGTAATGGTAGACAAAAAAAAGCAGTACAAAATAAGAGCTAAGTTAGAGAGAACAAGGGCTAAATGCTTTTTGGATTTAGTCAGAAGCATTCTGAGGTTTACCCACTCGTATATACTAAAACTTTAAGGAAATAACCAGTTAAACATTAATCTTACAGAAAGACTTTACCAGTTTTTCAGGTACAAAAAAGGATTCTTCACAACCAAACGCAACCTTTTTATTCCCCAGTTTTCCTTCATCAAAACTTGGGAGTTCCTCATTTTGGAGCAACTAAAAAAACACTCCCAAAAGGCCACCCTTGCAGGAAACAGTAACAACAGCAGCCAAAAGATTTAACCTCACCATGGCACAGGTATAAATAACCTCGCAGCTTGGTAGAATTTATCTTTTAAATGAAAAAGTTCTTCCATTTTGGGGTTCAGAAAGAGAAAGAAAAAAAAAGGAGAGGCAGGGGGGGAAAAGATGCCTAATTTTCTTTCTTAATTTGAGCTTTCCTCAAACAAACAGCTACTCTTTGTTTCCTTATTTTAGGTCATGTAATTCAGTTACGCATGCCACACACTTTAACTATTTCCCCTCTGTTTTTCTCTTATAAAATCACATGGGAGCTGAGAAAATCCAGAAGGATCCAAAACCTGATGGAACCAGGGCTGCACCAGCCCAGCTAGACCTGCCAGTGACCACAGCACATGGCAACGAATGTTTTACTGTCCATGCAGTCAAACCTGGGGGGGAAAAACAAAACAAACTAAAAAGGCCAGAGTGAAAAAGTGTTAGAGGAGTGCATATCAAACACTAAGTAAGCAAATCAAGTCTTTTATTTTCAGAATCTAGAAGTGAGAGCCTTGATCCTGGGCACCCCAGACCTTCCTGTCCACCAGGCTAGCTAGGCAGCTATGAAGATTTTCACTTGGTGCTGCTGGACGAGGCAGTAATAAAGCTCTGCAGCACCAGCCCTTTTCCCCAGCAGGTCCAGGCTGCCCAGGCACGCGCAGAGACGCAGTTGTGGGACTCAGAAGTTCAGAAATCAAGTGGTACCTTCATTTTCAACCTGTCTGCTAAGAGAGAGAAAGGCAAACATGCAGATTTCAAGTGAATTCAAGTGCCCCATTAGAAGTTCAATTATGTTCTGGAATTAAGTCTTAATTGGCTTACTTAAAGATGAGCTGTACAGCTAACCAAAACATCTATGGCCACATAGTCATCGCTAAGTTTCAGATATTGTCATGTGCAAGTTTAACAGCAGATAAAGAGCGGGAAAATTAGCTCTATTTCCATTAGACATATAGTCTTCTCACAATATTACCCGAGGTGCTTTATAATGAATAGACAATACACACAAAATTATTCTGAGTATCCTACCCGAGGTGCTTTATAATGAATAGACGATAAATACACACAAAATTATTCTGAGTATCTACCACGTATTTTGGTGATCACAGTCCATATACTCAAAACAAACAGTACGAGCAGAGACATATCTCTAAAATGAAGTCATGTTGCCAAAGTCATATAGAAAACTGAGAGAGCAAACCCTGTGTTTTATTGTGTGTTGCTGGCTCTTTCTTTTCCACGTGGCTTTCATGTTTTCCAGCAGCAACCCCATGCCTAAGGACACTGCCCACCGCAGCGCCGGGTCCTTGTTCCTCCTGCTGACACCAGGATGAGCAGAACCTCCTGCCTCTGCTCAGGACCACGCACACGTGATGCAAAGGAGCAGTGATACAAAAACTCAGGGAGGGTAAGGACTGCAATAGGAAATGCAGAAGTGCTGAGTCAGAGTCACATTTTTATACCTAAAAGATGCAAATACATCCAACAACTGCTTTCAAATAGCTTCTTTTTCATCTTAGTTACTAAAAAAAGCTTAAAACATTCAAAAGTGAAACCAGGCTTGTGTTTTTGAAGGAAAAGAATTCTCTAACTTACTAGTCATATAGATATTTTACTCACCTTTGCTGTCTAAAGGAAATAGATTTCAAACATCTTCTCTGTAAATGACATATTCTTCAGTGTATTTATACCTCCAATGACCACCATCGTCAATAAGGATCTGAAGAAATGCACAAAACAGTACATAAGCCAGGTCAGTTGAATTATACTTAGGACTTTTTTTAATACATATTTGTTTATATATTTATTTATTAAGATGGCACAAACTAATATTGCACATTGCATATAATACAGTAACATGTTTAGTGCTTTAAGAACAAACGGACAAGCACTAAAACTATTATATTGGAGTGCACTTATCTATTTGAGGCACAAAACAATTACTCTGTATTAACATATTTAAGATCACAAATACAGCAAACTCAGGAAAATTACTGTTATCCTACCAAAATAACAACAATGACAATCACCCATGATTTAGGGATTGCATAAGACATATGCACAAATGAGTACTGAAGAATGCTATTGCATGTCATAATATGCAATAATAAATATTTATTATGAAAAGTTAAAATAGTTCCCCTTATTCTGAAAATTACAACTTCAAAATAGGGTCCCTAAAAATGTCAGTTGTAGTTTTAAACAACAAAAAAGTCGCTCAATAACACAAGCACGTGGTGCCATTTGTTACTATTGTTTTCTGACTTTAGAACTGTAACCATAGGAAAATGAATTAAAAATAACATGAATGTCTGTGCTCATGGCAATGCCAGAAACCAAACGAACTAGCCTGAGTACGTTGACGCATATTAACTTTATTTCATTTGGAAGTAACTTACACCCACAAGTCCTACAGTGTAAAGTCTCGATTTCTTTCCCTAAGATGGAAACCACTCCGCAATCACGAGCACAACAATATTTTGGGAATGCTTCCTTAATAAAGGCACTTCAAAGGGCAGACGAAGCCTGGTAACAGCCTTAAGTCAATACCACCTTTACGTACGTGCTTGACGTTACGTATAGAATAAAGCTCTGCTGGTGCTGGTGCAGCCTGACACACATTTCATATTCCTGAACGCTTTTGGTTCTGATTCAGCAATAAAGGCCATTAACTAGAAAGCTAACAGAGTTAAAAAATATATTCTTCCTCTCGTAAATAATTTCTTCCCCTGCTCAGCTGGGCTGCAACCTATGAAGCCCGTACCAGCCTTGAGGGTCCCGCATCCGCCGGGACAGGAAGGCAGCATCTCCCTGCCTAAACGTTTATTCTTGGAGCGCTTCAGAATCTGAGATTGGTCTCCCCTAAAAGCGCCTTTGAGCCTGTAGCTAAGAGCCGAGATGCTCCATCAAACCCAGCTGTCAACAGTCCTCAATAGCTGAACCTTACCCCAAACTGCCTAGATTTCCTAAATGCAAAGGTGGTCTTCCCTTCCCTTCCCTTCCCTTCCCTTCCCTTCCCTTCCCTTTTTTCTGCCTACCCTTCCTTACCCTTCCCTTCCCCTCCCTTCCCCTCCCTTCCCTTCCCTTCCCTTCCCCTTCCCTTCCCCTTCCCTTTCCTTCCCTTCCCCTTCCCTTTCCCTTTCCCTTTCCCTTCCCGCCCGCTGGGTAAACCCTGCCCGCTCTGTCCTCTCTACAGGAGCACAGGACCGTTTTCTTCTATGTTGGCACAACCAAAATGCAGATATTTACATTCCGCTCCTATTGCAGATGTTTTTTCTGATCATTTTTGTCCTTTTCGCGTTCACACCAAGTGCAACAATTGTGAGGATACAATTAATTTTGTTCTCACAGCCTTAAAGGAATACTGAGCATCACTGCAGCCAAAAACAAAACAAAACAAACAAAAAACCCACATTCCTTCTGCATTAATACCCATATGTTTCAGGAGCATCTTACAAAGCTCAGGGGACCCTTTCGTTTTACTAAGGGTAAACACCCGGGCGGTTGGTTATTTTTTCTCTCGATGGCTTTGGGTTCTTTTGCTTAACAGCCAGGAGGAGTCAGTAGAATCTCATCTTCAATTAACATGAATTTACCAGTGAATTAAAACATTTCTTTGTTGTATAACACACAATTTTTTAATAACACATCATCTTATTTACAATTCCTGATTCACGTATGTCACCTAACACCGAAACAAGGCAGGCCAGCTATAGGGCGCTGGAAATACAGGCACATTCCTACACAAAACTCAGAGATTTTCTGTCTCAAAAAAACACCCAAAATCCCCCAAACTATATTCAGCTTTTTTTAACCTCTTGAGCACCTTGCTTTGAATGTTGTTACTCTGAACATTTGCAAGATGAAAGAGTTGGTGCTATGAGCTTTGCATACGAGTCTGGTGCCAGCCCACAAAACATATGTCTCTGCTCAAATGCAAGAATCTGTTTTGATTTTTTTCTTCCTTCCTGGACAGGGAACAAAACAAATGAATCTTCTTCTGAGACACTAAGCTTGCTCAATCCCCAAATACATCACGATACACATAACCAAAAGAATATTTTGAATAATTTATTACCAGCAGCAAATTCTGAAGACGATAAGCTGAACGCATCACAACAATCATTCAAGGTAAATGCTCAAAAATCATTTGGGATATATAATATATTGTTTTCAGACATTATTATTTACACCCATGGGTGCTACTGAGTCTTAAAAATAACAGATTTATTTTTAACCTAAACGTTTTATAGCACAGCCATGTAAAAACATCAATATGTTTTTCTAATGTCATTAGCGGAATGGCTGGTTCCTGCTGTAAATAGTTCTCTGTACCCTGTTTTGGCAGTATTTGGAATAATGCAGATTTTCCACTATTAATATCACTGACATAGCGGCGGGAAGCATTGCTCAAGCATTGTACGAAATAATCAAAAGCAACAATTAAACGTCTTCCTTGACCTTACACAGGTGGCAAACACACGTGAGCTTCATACCGACTTCTGGTATTTAACAAGAAACCCATTAGCCTTGAGACCGTTGTGTTTCCAGTAGGGAATCTATGGAGGAAGGGCTACCAAGAGGTGCTCCGGAGGCTCGCGAGTCCTTCCAGGCACTCGCCTCTGGGAAACATGTTTTTGTTAGTCATAAGAGGAAATTTATAGTCCGATAGAGATCATTTCGTGCCAAAATAAATGTACACGGAGAACGTCAGAAATATGAGTACACAAAAAACCCCAAGAATATCTACATGTGGTTATCCAAGGATAAATCAAAGTCTCTTCCGAATTATTAGTTTTCAATAAAAAATTCCAAGCCAGATCCGTCTCATCTTGTTTATTCTGGGAGAACAGCAAGTGAGGACGAGCAGGATCACACACGAGACGCCCCTGCTCCCGCGCCGTCCTGAGGAGGAGCTTCCTCCTGCTCTTGGCCACTGCGTACCCTTTTGCTGGCGCCAAAATAACTGAACTTTCTAATATGCATTAGCAAGAAGAAAAATAAACACTTTTTTTTTTACTAAAAATGTAAAAGCCCCACTGCTTTTACCATGGATAAGGCGCACCAAGCTTCAGGAAAAGCCTCCTTCCCTCCAGCCTGAGGGACCCGTTAAGCTACACCATAACGAAGCCCCATTTCTCTTCCAAATACAAGCATCTCCCCGCCTTGCAGGTTTCTTTATAAACACTTATTTAGCAGCTCAGCTTTCTTTAAAGCTGAACAGTGTCACTGCTGCTGCGGTTACCAGAGCTGAATCCTCCCCAAAGGTCTGTTTTTATTTCCAAGATCTATTTGTCTCTTGAACGTTCGCAGTGCGCAAGGGGCCACCACCGCCCACCGCATGGTGGGACTCCACGTCCAGCGTCCGACAGGGCCGAAAACACCTCGGAGCTCGTGTAAACGTGATGCTCTCATCACAGAGAGGAGCAGGCCACGGTCCTGAGTGCCCCCTCCCACGAAACATCCACCTTGTTCTCGCACAGCATTCCCTGGCACGTGCCGGCCGGGATCATCCCAGAAACATCTCGGCTCCTCCTCCACCCGTAGCTACTTGAGACGACCTTAACAACAGAGTGTGCTCTTAAAGCTGGGAGCCTAAAGTGAGTGCAGATGTTATGAGTCATTCAGCAGAGCACGAGGAGGCTTTTGCATCAATTTTCGCCACATCTCGGCAGTCTCTGAACCTCGGGCTGCCCGATGAGGATGTGCACAGGCAGTAGCGCTGCGAAAATGCCGATCATTGAATGAATATGGCTGGAAAAGACCTTCCCATCCTGGAAAAGATGGGAGGGTTTCAACTGAGAGCTTGGTTTCTTGGAGGAGAGGGGAGACAAAGCAGGAAACTCCGTGCTGGGAACAACCCGGGAAACCCATGAGCAGACTGACCTCGGTGCTGGAGAGGCCCCCAAGGCGGTAAGGGAACAACTGGAAGAGCCCCAGTGCCGTATGAGTAACCCCAAAACCGGAATTACGGGAGCTGGGCAGGAGCCTGACTCAGGCCAGCGGGATGGCCAAGGCAGCTGCGGAGCCACATCGCTTATGCTCTGTGTTTTACATAGTATAAAATACACAGAATATAAAAGAATATAGCGTAAGAAACGCCCCTCAGACCAACGGCTCCACGTGCCACTTGCCGCTCTGGTCATCAGCCAAGTTCAGAAAAGCAAGAACGCTGCTAAATAAGTGCTGAATGGCAGGGTCTGCACAAACAGATCTGGACGCCAAATCTGTCTGCAGAGCAGTGACATACACCAACATATCTGCTCCAGAAAAAAAAAAAACATTTTTTTGAGCTAAACTGTGATGCTTTTTCCAGATAGAAGGGAAGGGGAGAGGTTGAAAAATGAAATCACAAGTAAGGAAAAACAGGGAAGAAAATCGTTTTAAGAAGGAATTATTATGGGCTAAAATTTTAAAATGGACTAAATATCATTCAGTTTGGAAGTGTGTGGGCTCAAGCGTGTGCCTCACACGCAGTACTGCACATGGCTCATCTGACACACTAAAATACACATATCCCAAAAGGTGTAAGGATCAGGACTGGGATCTTTCAGGCCGCTTTTCTACAACCCCATGGTTTTCACAATACTCATCCAGTTGCATTGAACTCTTCTTTTCACCAGTGCAGTAAAACCATAGATTAGCCTTCAGTGTGATATATCACTGCAATGGACTTGCATTAAGGCTGATAAACATTGAGTAACGACCTAATGAGGATGGGACTGAGAGCTTACAAAGTCTGAGACTGTCTCACACTGCTGGGGGTTAGAAGGACCTGCAGAGCTGTAGATACGAACGTCAACTGTGATGGAGAAACAAGTTTATAAAAAATAACTAAGCTAAAGACATAAATTTCAGATGTTAAAATGAAAATATCAGGAAATGCTGAAGCTGCACGTGATGTCCATTAAGGAGAGCAGCACGTGTTGCAGTAAGACCAAGACTCACAGCGAGGGTGGCTGATCCCATCCGCTCGCGCCGCTTCCCTGCCCAGCCGAGCACGGCCTTGCTGGAACTGGAGTTAATCCGGAGCCCAGACCCTTCCAAAACGGAGCTGGGGGCCCAGACCCTCCCCGGCAGCTCCGGAGCAGCCGCTGCCCTCGTGCAGGCACGAGAAACAAGCAGCATTTACTGCAAACATCCTTCATCTAAAAGGGAATGCTTTGCACCTGGATTCCCACCCATCCCAACATCTAACGCACGCCCAAATATATTCTTCAGCAGAACTTATTCCGTAAGTCACGTGAAGATGGTGTTTTAGTAACAGAAATCTGAGGCAGAGTGATTTAGTGACCTCCCCAAATTCTCCATATGTCAGTGGTATAGATGGAAACAAAATCTGAAATTTCTGTCAGCTCTAATCTCGTCACTCCAGCACTACAATCCCTGCGATAGTTCAAATCCTTCACATAATCTGGGGCTGCAGAAGCCAAGAAAAATGAATGAAAAGGATTAGGGATATTAGCTGCTTTTTTATTTTGGGATTCAAGCAAGAAAGCAGAAATATTATTTTTATAACTATGCAAGTATTACTGTGCTTTATAACATAATGTTCTTCTTCTGTTTAGATGGTTCCAAAAATATTCACCTCCAATTTGTGGCAGCTGATATCCCCCTAACAGCATTTTCTAGCTCCAGGGCAGTCGATGTCTATAGCAAATCTGTAGAGAACTGATGTCATAGTAATAATTTTCTAAACATAGAACTAAAGAGTGAAGGAGCAGCATTAGAGCTGAGAGGTATCAAGCCTTAGCTTCTGAATGGGTATCTCATTTCAGTCCTCGCATATATATAATACCTGCAAAGCCACGGCGAGTTGGACTGAAGTTCTATTTTTGCTTGATTTCAAGAAAATGAAACACTGACATCTACCATTACAAATAATTAGCTTGTGCTTTCAAAGATTGAGTATCAGAAATCACACAACTGAGTGAAAAACTGAAGAGAGGCCCCTACACGGCAGATAAAACACAGCCATCACTTCAGAGACTTTTCCTTTAAAAAGGAAACAAAACGGTGCAATGTTGAGTCTCAACTGCTGAAAGAAACAATTCTTCAAACCTGAATTAGAAACACTTAGGAAAAGCACAAAAATGCTATAAATGCAAGAATGCATGTATCAGTGGTGATTACATAGTAAAAGAAAAATAAATGTATCTTCAGATACACCTCTTATTCTGCTTTTTGTCTTTTTAAAGCAGAAAAGGCAATCAAATGCAAGAGAAAACTGGCATAAATTGGCTGATCCTGCACGGGTTTCCCTTCAACAACACGTCTGCATTCACTTAGCTAATGTGTAGTTATTTGGGGCAAAATACCAAGTTTTATGGCACCTCTCGGATCCCAGCAGGGAGTTGGGAATGATCTGCAATCATTTTGCAGAAGAAGGGGTTCCAGAAAGGCAAGGATATGGGGACACCACCGGAGCTCCTGCTACCTGCTCAGCAGAGCCATACCTCAAGATCTTTATGCTTATAGAGATGAGATATTTGTGTTTATAGGTAAAAGATTCACCTGCCTGCTGGCTTTCCTACCTGGCAGCAAAAACAAAACACAACACAACTTGTTCTTCATTTGCCCTCGTCTGCAGCCTCCTAGCTACTCCAGCTCAGAACACTTTCTGTTAGTTTTTCTATCCATTGAAAGCAGTCCTGATGAAACTGAGAAGTTCTCGTCTTTGGTACCCATATACAGCACCAGCTTCCAGACTTAGTGACAGTAAAGTAGTTGGCTTGATTCCAGTAAACAAACTGATAGAGGTATTTCCATGGATTTGGGAATATCTTATTTATTTATTTACTTATGTATAAAGATGGGAAGCAGAAGGAAGGACTGGGAAATCTGGTGCCATGACCCCCGGAACCCCAGTCAGCAGGATATCGAGGTCTTCTCTGCATTTCTACCTTCAACCCTCAGCTGCTGCTAACTGCACTTAATTCACCAGAACAAGAAATATTTGGTCTGAATCTTAACGTCTGTAGTTTTACAAAGGATTTCTCTTTCACTGGAGTTTCCAGAAACAAAAAGTGGCAACTCTCTAACTGTTCAGGTAAAGCAGCATGAGCTTTGCTTTGAGTTTTAATTTTGCTAGAAAAAGCTGGCAGGGTGGTCGTGTTATCTTTTGGAAAGAAGCAGTGCTGACACTAGTAATGCCATCCACCGAACGGCTGAGCTCCAAGCATCACTCATATTTACTGACATTTTTTACCCTCCGTTCAAACCATTTTGCAGACCTCGTAACTGCAGTACTTTTAAAACCAGACCCTCTACAACTACCACAGTCAGACTGATGCTGTCAGCAATAGCAGCCCTCATCTTCCAAAACGCCCTTGCTCCCCTTTGCACCCAGCCCTGCACAGCCCTTTTACAGCTGATTATTTAGGTTTTGTCAACACAAAAGGCACCAGTAAGAACTTTGCTCCCCTAGCCTAATGGCATAAACAGCACTTTGCAAGAGGCTTGCATTGCTGACAAAGGAATTTATATCCCTTCTCAACCACATACCCGCTATGTGCAGATCAGTCCTGTGGAACCTGCAGATCACTAAGGAACACTGAAGCACTTCCAAATGCAATAATGCAAACATTTTTTTAAATGAACGATTCATCTGAACTTAGGCCTGCATTCCCTCCCTGGTTAAATAACCAAATAAAACCCTATTTCATCCACACTCACGAGGATGCCTCCTTGACAAGCAGATTTTTAGATACATGAGAAATAAGAAAAGAGATTGCGGTGGTACTTCTTTTTTTTTTGGATGGACTTTTTGTTTCTTTACCTCATTTCCCCTCCAACGTATTTGGCTGCCAGACTAAAAACACTGTTTCTGTGTATCAAATCTATTGTGCCATTTAATCAGCTTAGTTCGGTGGTAATTTTACACTCTGGTAAGACAGGGGACTGAAGTTTCAGGCAGGGCCTGTTTCTTGCCAGGAGGCTCTCACATCCGGTGGCCACCCTTGCCAAGTCCAGCGACACCAAACCCGCAGCCTGCCCGCTCCACGATCCCTTAGGAAGCCGACCTGACTCCAAATATTCAGTATCTGACATTAAAAAAAAAAAAAAGCATTCAAGTGAACACTTTGGTGCTCTTTATTCTTTCACAGAAAGAAGATCATTAAAAGACTTCAGCTCTGTACTGGTAACTTCTTTGGACTTCCCAGCTCTGAAAATGCACCTAATACATCCCTTAAAAATTCTGGCTTTAGGCTGCTATTCCTTTAGATATTTCTGCCTTTATCAGTTCATTTTTTAGCACTGCTTTTTCCATCTTCTTGCTGAAAATGGAATCTTTCTCAGCAATCTGCCTTATCCCTCGGAGCGGGTTGCGGAGCGCCTCGCGGTGCCAGAGCATCCTCATCCCACCACGGCACTTCCGCACGAGAGGCAATTCCAGGAGACGAGGCGGGAGCAATAGTCCCACCTGGCTGAAATGCCATTAGGAAGGTTTTGTTAGGAAAATGACCTTCTTGATCCCTTTTTAAGGAGAAGCAGAGCCACCGCATCCCTGTTCCGCAGCGGAGTGACGGCAGCGCTCGGCTCCCCGGGATGCAGACACCCCGGGTGCTCCGTTTGCCTCCTCATTGCCCACCAGAAACAACATCTACAGCAAAGGCTGCTTGCAGGAGTTGGCGATTGGGAAAAGAGAGCCTGGATGGCTGTATTGCAGTAAAACCCCCTCGGGAGGGCATGGAGGCATTTGAGCCTACAGAATAGTCGTGCTTTCAGGGTTAAGGAGAGATTTAACTATTTTTGTTAGGTATCACATAACATCTCTTCTTTAAATACGCGCGTTTAGGAGCCAGGCTAGTCTCCAGCTCCAGGGAGGCTGCGCTTCGTTACTGAGCTGCAGGTGAGAAGGAACCACATTATTATTCCACGGAATGTAAATTCCATTAAAAGTATCACTTATCTTAACAGATTTCTTAACTATAGTTCGCAGTAGTTATTTGTGAAGACTAGAAAGATACAAGGGGAACAAGAATAATCAACAGACCACAAATACATACTATAACTTGGTCTTGTTTTAGAGTGATACTAATCTCAAACAAAACAGCACATACAGCTGGTGAGATTGTCACTCAGGCCCTCCTCATGGCAAATATGGGGTCAGCAATGGAAACCAAACAAGGGCAAAGGAAACCAAACAACTCATGCAGGAGATCAGAAACTTTTTCATATCTTCCTTTTTTCTATTTTCTCTTTGTTTTCTCTCTTCAGCCCAAATGGTTCTTACTCTCGTTTGTTCCACCTGGTCCCAAATGAAATCCGGAGTCGCATGGATCCTTTTGCTCCTACAAAGTGCCCCTGGAGCCAGCGGGATGTCACACACTCGGCAGTGGCACAGGCAGACCGGGAAGGGGAGCCCTCCAAGGGCCCGAGGACGGAGCCTCCACTCGGGATCGGCAGCAGCTCCCAAGGAAGCAAGATTCACAAGAGTTTAGCACATTCTTTGCATACCCATGTAAGACCCTTTTGCATTGGCTGGTTTAAAGTGAAGGGAAAGGGGAGGAGAAGAAAAACATAAAACAAACAAAATCAAAAAGAGGATGAAAAAAGAGAGCCTTTGTCTTAAAACAGTTTTTCTTCCTCTGCTTTCTTTGGAAGAGTCTTCTAAAAAACCCGCTACTACTACAGAATGTTCTTTCATGACATTAAACCTTAATCTTCTCTTTCCTCATTTCACAGCTTTAACTCTGGCTATAGCCCCACCATACCCCTGCATATTCCATTTTTATCTTCAGTTGTTTACAATTTCAGATATATGGAGGCTGTTACGTCCTGCCTCCGCTGCTTTCTTAGTCTGTTTACATTATTTCCCTATGAGACGAGACAAAGGCTCATTGAGATGTCTTCAATAAATGCAGCATACCACTATTTTAGGCCAGAAGGGGTAATATTAAACATCTGTCTGGACCTCTTGGAGCTGATGCCCGCACAGACGTGGCTGTAAGTGCCATAACCAGCTACATCCCTCTCTGCAGGTTGCACGTTTTATTTTTCCCTCGGTACTAATTACAGCTTGGATGCATTTCCTGGTGCCATTCATCGCAGCAACATGTGTGGTGGCAAAAGGCAGGGCGAGACGACCCTGGGCTAGAAATGCCACCGTGTCACCTCGGTCCTCTGGGTACCCTCCTAGGCAGGGTGACACTTCCACAATCCGCCCTCCCTGCGCGTCAGCCAGCTCCCTCCGTCCCCTGAAGACCACCGAACCCACGAGATTCCTCCTGATCTCACGGAGAGGAAAGGGCCCCCATTCCCCTTCTGCTGGGATGAAGCCCCTGGAAGGCAGGACACGGGGTGAGAAGGCCAAGTTTAAGCCAACCCCCCAGGGCTGGAAGGTCTGAACTTCCCCAAGGGAAGGTCTAAATCTGCAGTTGCTCCTACTATAACTCCTTGATTCCTTTCCTTTGCCAAGGCCTGAGATACTGTGAATTCTTGGTGCTCTAGAGCTACAGAGATACTGCAAACCAATCTCAACCCCCTCCCTGCCTTATTTTAACATAAGGAAATACTTTTTACCGTAAATTGTGTCCTTTGCTGAGGCCACGATACCAGCTTATGGCCAAGGGACACCAGTGCTTTGGGAAAGGACAGTCTGCCCGTCAGGGCTGCCTTTCTGCTGGCATCACAGTAATTTAATACAAAGAGTTAATGAAATCAGTACTAAGACTGTCCTTAAGACAGCCCTTGTTTCCTGTATGTCAACAGCTCCCCTTCCAGCACTACCAGCAGCCGCTTCCAGAGACCCTTAGCGAGACAGGCAATTCCTGCAGTCTATTCCTAGAGCCGAAGGTTTTGATGGAACTACAGGAGACGCTTCCCGGCAATGCTCCCCCATTCCCTGCTGAGCGGGAGCTCCCCGTGGCCAACGGCACAGGCTGCAACAGCTCCAAGTCACCTCAACCTCCTTCCCCTCCCCGCGGCTCCCAGCGGCAGGACCAGCCGGGACGGCACAAAACGGCCTTTGGAGCCCCCGGCCCGGTGCAAATCCCGCAGCCGAGTTCGGTTCGTGCCGAATTCCCAGGCGCAGCGCCGGGAGCCAGGGCTGCTCACAAGGATAAAACTTTCCTTGGCAAGTCCAATGGCGCTTAGTTAACGGGCTGTGCATGGGCTGATAGAAGTTCTGCGACGCTCAGGTGGTTTGATAGATGATGATAAGCAAGTCTTGACCACAGTTATATACACAGTGTTGGAAAATCCTTTTAATTTCACAACACGTTGATGCTTGAGAAACAGTAAAAAAATTACTTTTGATTTAAACACCCTGAAATTTAGCTCAGGAAGTACAGGCAGGGCCCTCTGCTTCCTATGAAACAGAACAAATTTTGAGACAATAAACCTGGGGATTTTATAGCACTTTGAAAGTCCTGCTCCATCCACGATTTACAGCCATAGTTCAGTACCAACATTTGCATGAGGCTGAATAAATCCCGGAGAAACAACATGATTTAGAATAACAAAATACAAACATTAAATTAGGATATTGCACTTATATATTATATGCATAGAACGCTACCATATGGAACACAGGTAGAAATGTGCTCCCCTCAACGTCATTCTTCCCACTCCAGCTAATGCTTCTTCAGCCAAGACAAGTTTCATTCACCTCAAGAAGGAAAAACTTCAACCTCACCTGGAACATTTCCACATTTAGGCTAAAGCCTAAGAGGACACTCAGATTTTAGCTCTTCCAGGTATTATTTGCAAGTTGAAAATGACATTAAAAGAGGGGCCCTGGAAACAGTAATCAGTAGGGATGCCTCAAAATCACATTAACAAGTCACAAACTGCTGCATTTGGGAAAAGAACTCCCATGTTCATGACTTTAAAAATAATTTAAATAGTAAATACTAATGGAAACTTTGCCAACACTAATTTTGGCACTTAGGTTGCCATATGAGTTGTTAAAAATATGGAAATAGGTATGTTATAAGCATGCTTGACTTTTTAAATAAGAGCCAGATTAACTGATAGAAGTAAAAAGAAAAATATTGTCTATGTTTATCAGCGTTATCTGCTGTATCAAAGTAGTAAAAAATGTAACTAATGTATTGAAAAACTTGGAAAGTGACCACCTTCAATGCCAAGATTTTGGACACAGACTGTAGTACATTGATCTTTCAAATACTGACAAACATGTGAATTTTAATAATAACTGTTCAGGCTTTTTTTCCACTAAGCACCTAAGCAGCTACTCAGGTCAATGGAAAGTTGGCTTTGGCCAAGGTCCCCAAGGTCATATTTTTATACATGACAAATTTTAAATCCTCTTCCTGAATACCACAAAAAGGAGTCAAAGACTTTTTTGGGCACGAATGGACCTATCTGGCCATTTTAGGTACCTCAAATTGCCCTGATACTTTTTGCAATGCCACTTTTCAAATGCTATCACACGTGAGATTTTCAAGTGCCTAATTATTAAAAATGTGAAAGAAACCCTGATTATGTTTTCATAGGAACAGAACAAAGGTTTGCGCAGAGGCACTGTGTACCGGGTCTTTTGATATTCATCCACAACTAAAGTCAGTCACCTCTGGGAAACAGAATGGAAACAAATAAAAGACAGGAGATGCAAACTGGATTCTGGGAAGAAAGGAATTTAGCGCTCACATTTTTGTCCTAAAAACGTCACAGCACAAGAGCATGGGTCAAAACAAACCTCTTCACGCTGTGATGAGGCCAAGGCTCCCCTCACACCGAGGTCTGACCCAGGGAGCCCCTTCCAGCCCGCGCCAGCGCCGAGGTCTTAAGGACACACGGGCCTTGTGACCCAGGAAGGAAACGCCGGGAGCCTTGGACACTGCTCTATCCAAACTCCAGAGGATCCTACTTCTATTTCCCATAATAAGCTCCCATATCACATTTTATATCCGCCCAGTTAAAACTGCATGGAAAGCTGAATGTTGTCAAACCAGAAGGAAATAAAGCTTTTTATTTTTAGAGATGATTTCTAACTAGTGTTATCAGAAACTACAAAAAATTAACCCTGGCCGTGCACTCGTGTTACTGCTAGTAACATTTTCTGTTACTTGTTTGTGCCTGCAAGGATTCGCTTTTGTACCCAGGCAGCCTTTGGGCAACTCAACTAGCTCCACCACAAGCAGAAAGACAAATGCAGCGTTGGCAGAGTTAAACACCCCTCCCTGCCAAGTATTCCCCAAACGCAGCATCGAAAGCTGACAGGAACAGAAAGGCAAGGTGCGAGTGCTGCGCTCGGGAATGAGCTTGGGAAGCGGGCAGATCCCAGCTGGGAATCCCCCCCGTGCCGCGGTTCCTCCTGCTCTCTGCGCGTCCCAGCGATCCCACATCCCAGTGGGATCTGCCTCCACTTGCGGACCAGCCGGACAACTCCTGGAGCCCCAACCAGGGGCCAGGCAGGACAGGGGCATTAAAAGACCCAATGGCTCAAGACTAAGCTCCTGGATCCTGCTTTCGAGTCTGCAAACCGCTAGGGAAAAGGGCTTTTTTTCCTCTGTTTCAATAATGTTGTCGTTTTCAAAAATTTTGGCACTGCAAAACTACGTTCTGCACATGGGCTTCAGAGGGGTGAAGTGGCAGGTGAGAACTTTGTCTCATTAAATCCATTGTTAAAATCCATTCAAATGGACATTTGCCTCTGTATTCTGAAACGCCCAGGTGCCCAGGCTTGACCACGCTTTGGCAGTGCCGACCCAGCCAGGCTCTGGTGGAAGCTGCATCCCTGTCCAGCGCTCCCCTTGCGCCCACGCGCGTGCCGAGGTGCGTCCGGGTGGGCCGTACATAAAGGCAAAGTAAAGGAACATAACTTTATGTCAGAGACACAGCAGTGCCAGTAATGCCCTGAGCCTACAAATCTCCTGTTTATTACTCGTATGTTCTCCTGTTTTCTTCCACAGCAACATAGCAAACTCCAAGAAGTACATTTTGATACTACCTCCACGTGATCATCCTCTCTTCTGACAAACTCCAAGTGCATTAAAAACCTGCTAATTGCTCTATCCATTTAATAAAGGAAAACATGCACGTGGGATTTTTGGAACAATTTAGTTTGACCAACCTGTATTAATGATACTGTTGATTTCAGATAATGTGGTCGATGTCAAATTCTCATCTCGTAACCAAGTTGTTATTCTTAATGAACAAGTTGACTCTTTTGAAGACTGATCTTTAAAATATGTTTCAACATATTTTTGGATATTCAACATAATCCTTCACTGGATTAAAAAACAGAGAAACTCGAGTGATCTCAAAAAGTGTAAAACATTCTTCTAAATATCAGAAAAAGAGTATGGAAAACACGCAGTAATTTTCATCCATAAATGGCTCTTATGCCCAGATGACAGAGGCTGCTACCTCCCGAACCCATTTCAATATTCCCACTAATTTAACCTACAACCTCCTGTTTATTTCATCTACCAACTTTTCTAGTTCTCGGGACGTGCAAAACATTTTCCTATCCAATACCTTCTTCCTCTTCCATGCATACAACCTCAATTCCTTTGGACATGTAGCATTATAACTCCAAAGTTAAAATATGTTCTTAAACTGGCATCTTTACAACCATTGAAATTGTTATACATATATATTGTATATTTACACATACCCTGAAAGAGGCTAACAAGGATGTTTGTACAGCTACTGGGCACGGGTGATAGATCCTGCTCGTCACACAGCAAACTAGACATGAGTAAGAGCAAGAGGCCACGCTTCTCCTACTAGCTTCTAAAAGCTGTTTTATTAGACAATAATTCAGGAGAGAAATGTTGTAATCCGGTATGTACAAAGCAGGCCAGAAGCAGAAACCTAATCCCACTCCAGGCCCTGACCAGAGCACGTTTTCTAATCTCAGTTTCCTCTTATCGAATGAGATATTTGTTTGACTTGTAATTAACTATGAGGATGTACCAACTTAGAAAACTTTTGGGAAAAAAAAAAAATAAACGGAGACAAAATGGAATTGTGGGGCCCTACAATATTGTAATATAGAATTATTAGAGCAAAGGAGCCCAAGCTAAACATATCAGGACGGAACTGCACCAAAATCCTTAAACCAGCCTACGAGACCTCACCAGTGATTGAGGACGTGTTTAGTAAGGAGGCGCGAGCTGCTCGTCCACCACAGCAAACCCTTGGGATGCCCAGACCTCTGTCTGTATTTTGTGTGTGTTTTTTCCGGTACCAAAGGGAACCCGGTGACAAACACCCGTGGAAACTGAACCGCCAAATGGGAGCCGCGAGCAGGACGGCGGGAGCGGGGAGCGGGCGTTGAGGCCGCGCCAGCAGCTCAGGCCGCATCCGCCTGAAAAGCTCCAGCCTCAGTCACGAGAGCCGGGAAAATATCTGCATGAGCCGAGTGCTGCGTGGAGCTGCTGAGCAAGGGAGCTGCTGCTCAGAGCTTTGCCAAACGCGACGAAACCGAGATGACTGCCTTAATTTCCACGCTGCCTACGGTACTGCGAAGAACAAAACCCACCACGGAGTTAGCAATTTTTTTTTCTGCTGTTGCTTTGCTGTCTTTTTGGATGCAGAAGCAGCACGCCTGTGTGCTTGGAAACATTACACTGCACCGGCTCACAGTTTAAATTTAAAGGTTATTTCTGCAACCAAGCAAATTTTTCCGCAGCTAAAACATCCTTCCTCCCGCCCAGGAAGTGCTCAGCAGAAGTTCCCGGTTGGAAAACTGGGAAGAAGCAAGTGCAAAAGGTTTTTAACATCAGCACAGTTTGGGCTGAATTTTGTCATAGGAAGGCTCATCTATACAACCTTAAATTAAACACATGACTCCTAATAAATAAAATAGATTGTCTTATTCCAATATTCTCCAAAGATATTTCTCCACTGGCACATCTAGATATTTTATGAAAACTTGCAATCAATTTATTCCATGTGACACTGGTAAACAAAGTAATGGATAATTTAATTGCCTTTGTCTCTCTAGCTCAGAATTGCCTTTTACTGGTATTTATCTGAAATTATGATCTACAGAGAAAATGAATTATAATTGGACTTATAAAACTGATCATATTTAGAGGTTGACAACTGTCACAAATAGTAATCTGAATTGTACTCCTCCAGGAAGAAGCTGTAAAAAAACCTGCAAAGGCTGGTTTTGCTGTCTCATGTTTCCTGCAGTATTTTACTCGCATTCATTTTTCTAGATTTATTTATTTATTTACTGCATTTGTATAAATCACTCTTTTAGTTTCTTGCAGAGCATAACAGAGACCCTCTTTCGGCATCTTTTTTTCCTATGGACATGTAAAATAATTGAATCTTCATAATATGTGTTTCATTGAGAAACAAATAAAGCAATTTGAAATGATCCATGCTAATCACTATTACATAATGCATCCTGGCTTCTCAATACTAGCGCCAAACCTCGAGAAAAATACCAAACCCAAATATGTGTATACAAAAGTAAAAATAACACATGACATTTATCTTCTAAAGCAAAGTTTGAATCATGGTATATTGAAAAATTATGGCAATGCATACTCTGCATTCCTGAGAGACCCAGAGATTTTCAAAATCCCTACCTATTTAAAACATACCTTATAGTTGCACCACATTACTGAAGGAAATCGGTATAAAATGGGTATAAAACTCCTCCTTTGTTTAGAAATTTCCTCTGTAAAGAAGCCATAGCACATAAAATAGTTTTTTTTTTTCTTCCTCACTGAAGATATGGGTACCTAGAAAATAATATTCCTGTTTGCTTACTTTGGGATTTATACAAAAAAACCCTCCACGGCAGCAACAAACCCCCCACACCTTTGAATCTGGAAGTGAAAGTTTATTTTCTTGAAGGAGAAACGTGCAGGGTGGAGGCTGGGAAAGGAAGCAGGCGAGGAGGCAGCTGGCTGCACTTTGCTAGTGTGGGTATGAATGGACTTCAGTAATGTGTCTTGGACCTTTTTTGCCTAGGAACTGGGGCTTTTTAGGGCATAATTCCCACAGCCTGCAATTACTTTGGATTATCTATCTATGTGGCCAGGAGAAACACAACCCCCGGCACTTAGGGGCTTCAGAAAAGTCCATGCAAGGATTTAATGATCTCAACCATCTCAAATGGAGCAGCTCAGTCTGTCAGACAAACTTACCTCTAGATAAGACAACGACATAATTGAAGGCTAATTAAATCTTTTAGGGACATGTGTGTTTGCTCTACATGCTAAAAACAGGAAGAATCGCAGCAATAAATTCTCACTGTAAGCGGGCAAAGCATCCGCCAACATTTCCCTGGTTTAACATTGGGGATCCACAAGTACTTGTCCTTTCTGGCGTCGGGGAGGGAGAAGAGGGAGGATCCCCGGGTGGAAGGGATTAAGGTTAAGGTATGGCGCAGCGCAAAGGGGAGGGCGCAGCTGCAGACGGACGGACGGGCGCGAGTCCGAGCGCGGGCACAGGGGCACCCGCCGCTGCCCTCCGCGTCCCGAGCGGCAGGGAGGCCCTGCGGAGCCGCCAAACAGCGGATCCGTCTCCAAACGCCCACGCCGGGGCCCTTCTCTCCGCGTCTCCTTTGGAGACGTGACTCAGCTCTCCGCTGAGCTGAGCAAGAGCACGAAGGGAAAGGGCCATGCAGAAAGGAACCGGCGTTATCTCCGCTCCTGTCCTCAGCAACGGGCCTGTGACAGGCAAAGAAGGCAACTGTCCTCTCCTACAAATGCACTGGATACTTACAAACATTAGGGAATGCCAAGAAGGTAAACGCCCGATCATTAAAGTATTAATGCAATGATTTGCAGCCAGAAAATTCAAGTAAGAGGAAGACAGCTAAGGGGGAGGGACGAAACCCTGTTCTCCCTCTAAAATTTGGTACGTTTATGCAGGGAATATTAACGAGCCTAAAAGCTCAAGCCAAAAAGTCGTCATCCACGAGCTGTCCCTTGTAGCAGGCTCATCTTGGGAGCTTGTGACCAGATGAACTTAAGCAGTGGTCCCTAAAGAGCAGTTGGCACCGCTAGCAATGATGGTATTTACGCATATGGATATAAAATCTATGCATTTTAAGATCTGGGCTCTGGAAGAGCAAACAATCCAGAGGAATTTTCATAACATGTTTCGTAAAGGCCAAAAGGTGAACGGATAAAGATTATTTCACTATTTTCAGCTTTTTATACAGAAGCAAGACAAACAAACTACCAAAGAGTGAAACCCCTCAAACCCTACTCTGTGTCGACATCAGAGGAACGCTCTCAGATAGGCATCATCTCCACGTCAGCTGTATTTATACAAAGTCCCCATGCAAAAGCTCTTCAGCCAATGGCAGATGCTTCTGGCTTAATATGAGCTCAGAGCAAGATGCGGAGTAACCATTTTTTATTTTATTTTTAATCTGAAGTATGGATATGGCTAAGGATCAGACACGCTGGATAATGAAAAGCAACTGCCATGCCTCCGGAAAGTTTCTGGCACACAAACCTCACTTCTCAGGGTTTACAAACACCTCCTCCAAACGCATTTGTTATGTCTCTTCCTTTCCCAAAGCGCTGGCTCTTGATGACAGATGCTGTGCAATACCGAGTACGTTCCTGGTAACTGAAATGAAGCCTTGTCCAGGGCCTAACTGTATGTGAGAGGCGGCTGCATGAGCTCCGGAGCCGAGGTGTCCGTGACAGGGATTCCTTGGCGGCCACAGCAACACCACGGTGTCCCGCTCGCAGCGGGTTTCCGGGGAAGCGGGGCCACAGCGTTTCATCAAGCAAGGCCGGTGCGGCGCCGCGCGTTTCGATCCCTGCTTCAGGCAGGGGCTGCAGCTTCCCGCCGCGGCCCCGCACATCCTCTTCCTCCCGGCACCGCCGGCGGGACGCGGCGCGAGGAGCCGCGAGCCCCGGGCACGGCGCTCCTTCCCCAGCCCCGAAAGGGAACGACGCAAACGCTCCCCAGCCAGGGCCCAGGGTTTGGGTGCTGCTCCCTGGGATGGGAGATCTGGTCACCTTGCTGCCCCCAGCAATAGCCACCTCAACAGGCACCATTCTGTAAAGGCCCTCTGATTTAGGAAAGCGTGATTTAAGGACCTTTCTTTTGCTGAAAAAGGGCTTGTATTAGGAAACCAACTTTTCAAATGGAGACGAACTACTCTGGTGCCAGTGAAACTTCCCTCACCATACAGAAAAAGGCAGAGATGAGGAAGGTGCACCTGGAAATATCCACACACGAAACACAAGATTTGCTATCACCACCTCCTGCGCGCTTCGGGCAATAGAGACCCAGTCAGTGAACCCCATGAGGTCTGTGTGGCCCCGCAAAGGCGCTTGCCGTGCCGGGACAACGTGCTCAGCGGGTGCCCCGTGGAGGTAGGTGGCTGCAGGGCCTCGTTTGAGGCCCGCGGGTGGCAGCTGGAGGCTCCTTCCCCCAGCAGCTCACGGGCAAAGGCCACTTCCCCGCGTGACGGAGCCGCTGGCGCCCGGCAGAGCCTGCTGCTGAAGGAGGCTCTCGAGGAGGGGAGCTCCCCAAAAGGGGAAATCACGAATAAGCACGGACACAAACGTGCTGCTTGCCAAAGGCAGAGAACCAGGAAATACTCCGAAACGCCAGTTAGGCACAACCCAACCACGTTTCTCTTCCTTCTTCCCAGAACACAAAAACAACTCCAAGAGTTCAACACTTTTTGGAAACAGATACTCATTTTTTTTTTAGAGAACACGGCGTTAATTCTCCAAAATCCTGTTGACACAGGGCCCTAAATGCACACCACAAGGGTACACCAACCCCAACCGTTACCCTTACCAGAGGAATTCAGCACAGCCGTTTTGTCCTTTGGCACTTCCTACAGGGCTGAGCAGCGCCGGCGTTCCCGGAGGGAGCTCCCCAGGGGCCGACGCTCC
The DNA here is from genome assembly GCF_000705375.1 of Tinamus guttatus. Next base: position 28,365 of record NW_010584695.1, on the reverse strand, counting down.
GGTGGGACGCGGGATCCAGCTCATTGCTCCCAGTGCAGCGCTGGGGTCCCCGCACGAGCCAGGGCAGCAGCTCCCAGGGCTCTGACTGGCAGCCGTGGAGTTTTGCTAATTAATGGGAATCGCGCTAACTTGATATACGGCTTGTGGTTGCATTCCCATGTAGAATATGCCAATAGTTTTACTCGCAGACATGTTTTAACACCAGACCTTGTACTGTCAACAGGCTGAACAAAAACATGGATGGGTATGTGGTTTGGATTCATGATTTTTTTTTCCTTTGCAAAAATTGTGGGTGTAATTCCTGTAATCTCCTGATGCTGAAAACTAATGCTGCTTATACAGTTTTTCACTATTTTGCATCATCTATATGTACGTCCTAAACTCCAACTGTCTACTGCTACACTCAGAATAGCACCCGTGAGGACTCGTAGGGACCATGATGTTGGGAGAACCACCAGAAATGCCCACGTGCACTTTGAAAATCAGCACAGGTCGATCGTACTGCTGCACGGTGCCAGGAACATGCTTAGAGATGGAAAAGCCTCTTCTGCAAGGAAATGACGAGTGTGGATACCCCTTCCCATCCCTACTGCAGGGAGTTTGGACAGGTCTTCCTTCGTTTTGTAAATATAGATGTCATGATTAGACTCAGGTTTATGAGCAGAAGCCGTGTGATTCCAGAGCGGAATAGGAAAAACCTGGAGCAAGGCACAGGACCTGCCCAAATCCCGGGTAAGGTCACCACAACCCAGGGAAGGGAGCTGTGACCTGGGGATCTGCCCTCCGAGAAGCAGCCGGAGCTGCAGCCCTGCAAGTGATAGCAGCAATTTTTATTAAAGGGGGTAATAAAGTGGAAGCGATTTCCAGATCTTAACCTGTAATGTTACAGTAATGAAAGAACATTATAAGCAACAAATTGGATGGCTCTAATTGCAAGGTATTAGTAACACTATTTCCCTGACTTCCTCTGTAACAACTAAGGTGGACTCAAAGGAAGAGAAAATAACTTAAATGTGTGACTATTGCATGATTTTATGAAGTTTGCATTTAGTTTAAAAAAAAAAAAACACCAACCAACCCCCAAACTAGATTTACAAGTCTAGCAAGTATTACAGCATATTTCTGTCAACTTCCATGCTCCTTGTAACTCCATCAAACCCGTAATTTAATAGTGCTATATAGTTATTAGTGCTAGAGGAGTGTTTCAGTAGGTCTGGATGAGAAAGCTGGCAGCGGAGCAGCACCCAAGGCCCTGCAGCTCGGGCTCCCGGGAGGAAAGGCCGCCGCAGAGCAGTTTGCAAACTCCTCGCAGGCCCTGACAGCTGGTTCAATTATTAACAGCACTAACAACCTTGCACCATGCGACAAATCATTTATGACCCTCTTCCTCCTTCCTCGCCGCTTTGGCCTCTTCTCCTTTCCCGCTCGGTTCAGCCCAACTCTTTGTTCATTTAGTCTTTCTGCTGGGGGTGGGGAAGAAGAGGAGCATTTTTCAGTGAGGAGCCACATAGAATCCTTTTGTTTTCCCGGATTTATATTTTTTTAATTTGGTATGCTTTCCCTTCTGCACTTATTCGGGCTTTAAAATCCCAATTGGTAAAATGCTCTTTGACAAGATGCCCAAGCCCCTGCGCTAGAAATTTAAGATTGCCCTTAATTGATAGATTGTATCATTGAACCGGGCCCTTTATCTGTGCTGGTGACAACGTTTCCGCGGGCTGCAAGGGCTTTAAGAATATATTGGTCTAGCAGAAGCGGCCGTGCAGAAGGATCTGATCTAGACAACTTGCAGAATATCCCCAAGGGCACAATTCTGCATCAGCTTTTGTTTCACGATCCAATTGTACTTTTCAACTTATTAGTAGGCAAGCAACTGGAATACTTTTCAATGTATTATTAGTTAGTTTAAGTCTCTGTTTATTTATTCATTTTCTAAAATACAATGTCATTTTAGTTTTTGGAAGAAGAAGAAGAATCAGGAAGTTATACCCACATTTCTAAAGTCCTTACTAAAAGGCCTTACAGTCTGTGGTACCAGAACATCACAAAATACTGTAGCTGCCATAGGAGCCAACAGAGCACTCCACTTTCTCATGGAAAAGCTGCGTTTTCTCCCTCTTCGTCTTCATGCCAAGCAAAGATGCAGACACAGAGCAAACTGCTCCTTGCTCACCTGGACCTGCCCCCGGCTTTGACAGCCAAACCTCTCTGGAAGATGCCTGCAGTCTACTTTAAATTAAAATAATACAGATGCTTACAGCTGTGCAGAGCATAGTGTAATGCAAACACACAGATCATGCTGTCTCTGTGGCACTCACATAGCAGCTCTTTGCCTTTAGGTGTCAAATGTGCATTGTGCTGCAACTAAGGTTGTATCAGAACAGATCCGTCCTAGTGACCCACTGGAAGTTGTGGTAGCATGAGGTGGGCAAAATCCTCTGGGCAGCACTGGAATACTCCTCTTGAAAAAAATAACGTTATTCAGAAAGCATAGGGCTATCATTGCCTAAATAAATTAATGATAGACCTTCTCAGCCACATGAAGTTGTGCACTTTGCCACTGCAACCCTGTTGCACTTGTGACTGGAAAAGATTAATGGTGCTCCCAGAGCTCTTGGTTAGCCCTATGCCAGGGAAATCCCACCGACAGGAACACGATCAAGCCCAGGAAGATCCTCCTCTGCAAAGCTGGCTATCACTGCACACATATTGGCTGCCTTCACCACCGGGGCTGTGATAATCTCATTTCCCTGCCTAGACGATGGACAACAGCAATGCTCTCGGAAAACACTCCACGTCCGCCTTGTTTTCTCCATGAGGCGCTCGGGTATCTCAGGATATCCCCTCGTCGGGAGGCAGCTACAGGAATGGCAGAAGCTGCCGAGAGCCCTTCGGCAGAGGCGCCACGTTCCCATGGGCATGGCCAGGGCGGCTCACGCGGCAGCCGCGGGATCGCCCGCACCGCTGGAAAAGGAGAAGAGCATCATCCACCAGCTGCATCCACCTTGGAGAAAAGGGGCGGCAAGAGACACGTTACAGCCTCCAAAACACACATCCATAGCTGCGAGCCGAGCTCCGCACGCCTGCGCCGCGCACGGGGGAGCGGGGCGCTCTGAGCGCGTTCATGTCGCGTCACCCGCTGCATGTTGGACCCGTTCCCAAGCCGGGCGCCAAGGGAAGCGGGTGGGCAGATTGCACCGAGCAGCCTTTGACCTGTAACCAGCTCTATCAGCACTGCCCAGTTCCCAGACTAAGGTGAGCATCCATGTGGGCTTTGCAGCTCCGTGGGCGGAAGTTGCAACCCAAAACTGAACAGGGATGTGAAATGTTAACTGCTCCAATCTACCCATTGAGTTGCTGTCATCCCAACGATAGGTCTGCCCTCAAAAACAAAAGTTCAAAGCCTGCTAAGATGCCTTTTCCAAGACATTAACACTGACTTTTTGATCTACCTGCTCCAAACTGCTCCAAATTGGGAGTCATCTGAAGGCACCAATATCTCCTATTCCTGCATGCTGGTAACGAGAGAGAGAAAAGAAAACGAGAGAGAGAAAAGAAAACGAGAGAGAGAAAAGAAAACGAGAGAGAGAAAAGAAAACGAGAGAGAAAACCTTTGCCCTTGAAAGGACAGGTTATAGCCGTCTTCATATTCAAAATAAATAATTTTGTTACACACTCGCAATTTTCCCAGAGAGAGAAAAGAAAACGAGAGAGAGAAAAGAAAACGAGAGAGAGAAAAGAAAACGAGAGAGAGAAAAGAAAACGAGAGAGAGAAAAGAAAACGAGAGAGAGAAAAGAAAACGAGAGAGAGAAAAGAAAACGAGAGAGAGAAAAGAAAACGAGAGAGAGAAAAGAAAACGAGAGAGAGAAAAGAAAACGAGAGAGAAAACCTTTGCCCTTGAAAGGACAGGTTGAATAGTCTTAGGTATTCTATAGCCGTCTTCATATTAAAAATAAATAATTTTGTTACACACTCGCTGCCCTCCCAGAGGGGTGACTCCAGCTGCGCACGCATCTCAAGGGGGTGCAGGTACCACCAAATGAAGTTGCCTCACAAAAGCCACACGCAGATACCCAAGCACATGGACTTCGAATTTGGGAAAACAGTATCTTCTCTGCGAAAATTCACAATATTCTGGTCAGACTTTCCACAGTTTCGTTACGGAGAATTCATCATCAATATGTAAATCACATATAGACGTTACGATGCCAGGACTGAATCACAACACATAGTACTTAAAAAAGAAACACCCCGTCTCAAAGGCCCAAACCACCAGCTTACAGAACACATGGCTGCTGCTTGCCTGCACAGAAAGGCCGTTCCACTGCAAGCATAAAACATAAAAGCAACATAAAGATTCCTGGTTGCAGCTGAAAATGCTTGAGCACTTAAAATACCCTGAATTTCCAGTTTAATGTATCAGTTTGAAATACCACAGAAATTGGTTTCCCACTTTTATCCAAAACAATTACACTTGATTTTAAAATTTTGCATTTGATACTACTGGAAAAGTTACCTAACAGGAATGATTTTCTGAGGTTAATCCAATTGCCGAATATAGTATTCATATTCCTTCAAAAAGAAACATCTTTGCTTCGTTAGATGCTCCCCCACAAATCTCTCTGAAGTGAGGTCAATCTTACAGTGTCCTGCCATATAAATACATCCCAACAGAACCCCTAAATTCTTTCAAATCTATTCTCCCCAGTTAAAACAATTATTTATTAACATACTATTCATCAGACACTGAACCATGGGGAAAATGCATAACCAACTCATTGCTACTTCGCAGATAATTTTATTTCAGCTGATTGAACGAATCTCTCTTTCGTGGCTTTGGCAGAGCTGTATCAGGATATTTATTTACCCAAATGTATGCAGCTGTTGTAGCTTAGGAGAAAAAAGAACAGACGTTTAAGAATTTTGTGACAGATTCTTTTTAAACCACTGAATATAAAAAAGGAAAAAATAGAAAAGGTTTATTTCTTACAATACAAGGATATTCCTTGGTAACCACCACAAATATTAGCAATATTAAGAATCTAACATAGATACTAGCAGCAGTTGGAATTCAGGTTGTCCAATAGAAATTACATTTGGAAGTCAGGCTTAGCTTATTGTTAGAAATCCCTTCGACTGTTCATTCTAAATTAACACTACTTTTTTTCCCCCGCCCCACATTCTTCTCTGAACTATTTAAAACCACCTCACTATACAAGGCCCGATTTCATTTTCAAAGAAGTCCATGAAAATAATCCCTCATTATTACTATTATTCCATACTACAGTAATTCCAAGGCTCCAGTCAAGACTGACAAATACATGGAAAGACTCTGTCCAGAAGATGCACAGACAGATTTTGTCAGCTACTGAGTACAAGGGAATGAGAAAATAATTCTTAAAATGCAGACTGCTTAAAGCATATAAAACCAACACCTTTAAGCTGCCTTCAAAATTTCTGCTCCTATTTCTGTTGAAACACATAAAAACTCAATATACCCAGAAACTGATGTTATTTAAAAGATGCCTATTTCCTCACTAAGGTATGATGAATTTATTTCCTATAGCTTAAGCCATATTTTTAACCACAGGCAATGCTGCGCATACTAAAACCTCTGTCTGTCAGAAAACTTTGCTGTCCATACTCAACAGAATCATATTTGTCCCTTTATATACAAGCACAGAAATACTAATTTGAAAAGGAAGATGCAAACATTTCCAAATAATTTTTCAAATTTTATTAATTGCAAAACATATGCTTCTGTTTTGGATGAATAAATTCATAGTCTCCAAACTCTGAAGATAAGAGTTAAAAAATAGAAAGTTAAATTCTCCATCAGAATCTCTTTGCTCAAGTGTAAAGCTAACAAATGCTAAAATTTTTGGCAACACATCTGCATTGCTGAATCATTAGGTAGTCAAACTATTTTTTGATTTTGCTTGCATGAGGTTGGATTATAATAATCCGTATAAATCAGTGGTTTCCCCTCGCTAGGAATTCTGTGTTTACTTCTGGTCATCTGATGTCAGAAGGACACATAAAAAATAAGGGAGGTTCAGAAATAAATAACAAAAATGGCTTGAATGTGCAGTAATGGATTAGAACTGTTTACTTAAGAGACAAAGAAGGAAGAATATAGTCAAAATAAACAAAATAATGGATAGCCAGAGAAAGTATGCCGAGCATTTCAGTTATCCTTTTCAGAATATAATAATGTGATGTTTCTCCTAATGAAAACCTAAACATTCAGGTCTTTGTGCAAGAGAACTGTTTATGCTATGGGAACGCCAGGATTCTCTAATGCTTTTGTGCAAACAATGTGGAATTTGCAGCCAGGGGACTGAGCTGCACTAGGACGCGGCAGAAAAAGCTGACTTCAAATCGGGGATTTAGTTGCCTAGAGACTTGCGGAAATCTAAACATCTAGGCCAAAGTCCTCAAAGATATTTAAGCATTTTGTTTCCACTAATATTAGTTAATGTTTGAAACCAATGGGGTTGGGGTCCAAATATGTGTGGGGACCTACACTGTAAAAGCTTTTGGCTTCTCCAAGTCTAGGCAGCAACAGTGAAAATACTATGGATTTACTTATATGCCTACGGATGTACTTGTACACTTAATTTTGACTTGTGATCAACGTGATCCTGTGACTACCTTACTTAAAAGTTGCTCTCAAGCAGCACTTCCTAGCTTGGTACGGTGACAAACGTGTCAGAGGCTGTAGGTTGTGTCTTCTTGCGTCCCCATCTCTCCTCCTTGCTGCCCATCACCAAATCCCTGCCTCTCTGTCGCACTGTAAGGCCCTTGCAAAAGATTTCTAGGCAACAGAAATTATTATAACCACATTTTTCTTATGCAGCAGAACACTGTCTTCCTTTACGATAAATGCACCAAACGTCAGAAAACGGTTAGTAGCAGGGAAACTTGTCCACACGCAGCACCTTGCAACTCTAAGAAACCACCTCCTGTGCTGACACAGGCTTTGCCACTGTGTGGGTGCTCAAAAGTAAAAATATTTTTATGGAGCAATGTGTCAAATACCCTCAGAAACTTCAATTTTATCTACGTGGCACTACAAAACCCCCTGCGCTACCAATAAGCAGAAGAACATCATCAGGCTGAATATTCAACGTTGCCTTTTAGACCAACAAGTTCTTACGTAGTTCTGCTGGGGAGAAGTGTCCAGATATATTAAAAAAAAAAAGTTAAAAGCAGGAAAACGGGGAACAGAATAATTATGTATCATACTGGATTGGATTAATACAGAGCCTAAAGCAGTAAACCTACACTCACCACCATTACAGAAGACATTTTTAATATGACATAGGAATTTGGCCTACTTACACCAAAACGAGAATTAAAAAAAAAAAAATTCTTTTCAACTCAAGTCATTCTAAAAATATATACCATAAAAAGAGAAATCTAATAAGCATGTATTATAATTACTTGCAATACTTAACAAAAGTTTGATATTAACACTTTTATTATTGTTGCTTTAAAAGAAGCAACATTAAAAATGGGGTAAACAAGTTTAGAATTTTTTTTGTTAGACTCATATCTTTGCTCTACATCTTTAAAAAGTCACTTATAATTCCTACCATACCAGTATTTAGAGACAGCCAAATAATTTTCTGATTTCCAATATTAAAAATAAAGTTTCTAGAAATTAAAATTTCTGAAAAGACTACAGGTATTGCTCTGATAATTATTCCAGAAAAAACAAGGTAGATACTACACACAAAAATACATTTACTGGAATAAAAACATTTATAAATCAATAACTTATACAAAAAAAATCTGAGAAATCATGATCTTTTAGTTTGCAGTTTACTTTTTAGTCCCAGGGATATGCTCATTAAGTCCTACTTTCCCCTGTGACTGCAGATCCCTAGCAGAACTCTTACATCAGATAATGATTTATGAGTGCCAAAAAAATGATTATGACTGATTCATAACTGTGAAGTTTTTAAAAATGAGCATGAGAAAGAAGAGTGAAGACTGCAAATACAGGAAGAAAGCTAAATGTTTAAGGTGATGCAGTAGGAATACACATACCAGCTGATAAGTTACCTAAATACTGGCTTTGGGATTATAACATGGTTAAAGCTCTTTATTCTCCAATGCCTTCATGAAGTTAGGACTCATGAAAAATTTAGATTTAGGGCTTGATCCACCACCCATTATTAATAAATATTTTACCACTGACATCAGTGAAAGCAGAGTAGATTCTTTATGTTTTTCCTTAGGATAAATATTTCATATATAGATTTTTTTAATCAGAAAATACCAAGTAAAACATATATAGTATTTCATTGAAATTTCAAGAAAAAAAATCACCTTACACAGCAAGATTTTAATACCCAAATTACATACCTAATATAAGTTTATTTATCAAACTATAAAACTTTGGCCAAGATGTGATGTAAAGCAGCAAGGACTATGAAAATGCAAGAGCCACAACCACAGTGGTACACGTGTACTCCAACTTTCAGAAAAAAACACCAACACTACTACAGCCAACTCCACAGCTTTGTAGCTGGTACATCCTGCACAGATGGACAAGCAATTTTTAGAAATGAATCACACTGCAAATGATTTTACTAATTTTAAAACAGAGGTGAGGAACCAATAGCCTACAGGGTGGCTATGGCTTGTGCTTCGATTCAGATGGCCTACAGACACAGATGTGCTTTCCTCCTTTCTAACACCAAGGCACCCTTCAATGAAAATCGCTCATATTTTAAAACGCTGCTATTCTTAAATGCATAATCCCTATATCCAAACACCAGCTTAAAGTTTAATGCATTAAACGAAGTCTACACTAAGAGTTCACATTTTTAAAAAAATAGAATTCTTGCTCATTAAGTATAACACAATTTTGCTGTCCTGCAATGGCTGGACTTTACAACCTTAGCATTTAAACTACCTAACTTGAGAAAAGTCTGGGGTACTTTAAATCTCAACCCCAGCTTATGCAATGACTATGGTAGAAGTATTTTGACAAGGCAGACCATATTCTACAATTCTTATTTAGGCCAAAACTTCTACTGAAATCAGTGAATGTTTTGATTTGGAAAGAAACAGCCCCAAATATAGATTTCAGTCTTTCACAGACAGTTGTTTTTCTCAAAGTGCAGAGCATTTCTGAATCTGAAAATATATGCAGGGTTCTAAATATGAAGCAAAAAGAATAACAAGTAAAAAAGTTCAATAGAATATACTGAGAAAGAAAGAAAGGAATCAGACTACCCCTCTTTTTTCAGCATTTCTGGCAATTATTTGCAGCTGCTACGAACATATTGATATTTAGTAAACTGAAGGCTGCAGCTTTAATTGAAGTTTGAATGTTATAAACAGTTGGCTGTCTGGCTCTGGCCTGCGCTCTAATACCAGCAGCAGAACAGAGATGGGAAGCATAAACAAACCTTTTAACTAGATTACAGCTTCTAAAATGGCCAAGAAACCCTTCAGCAAAAACTCCTGTGCGACAAAATGTTCAAGAGGGGAAAAAGATTTTGAGGCAGTATCCTAGAAAAGCCTAACCTTTACTGGAGTTTTCCAAGGAAAAGTCTTTGTTTTAAGCTTTCAAATGGAGCTAGCCTTAAGAAACATGCTCTTATGCTAATCTTATGTATAACAACCTTTCAAAACAATATTTGCAAAACTGAAGAATATCTTCCAAAGTATTTTTTCTGCTTCAGACTTCAAAATATACTGAAAAAAGGCTGAACTCTGAAATACCAGCAGACCTAATAACAATGTCACATTTCAGACAGCCATGCTCAAAGCATAACTAAGATACCTTGCATCACCACTCCACAGCATTGTCTACCACTTAAATTTGATCCTGCAAATACCATGTTTTACAGTGAGCTTCCTCCTCAGAGATAACAAGAGGAAACCTCCCCCATCCCAGATCTATGAAATATTAACATTCTAGTCTCAAAAAAAAAAACCCAAAATAAACCCAACAGCTATCAGAATTTCTGGTAACTTTTTATCTTTAGCAGTGATGTCATTTGTTCACTTTCACACTAGGTTTTTTTATAATATGGAATGTTCAAAAATTCTTCCTCTTTTAGGTTTATAGATTGCATTCTGATCCAGCTAACACTTTATGTGGTCTTCTGCATAAATATAAAAAATGTGTAGAATAAATAAGATCTCAGTCATCAAGTCAACAGCATGCTTCCATACAAAAATTAAGTGCACGCATAAATCTTCAAACTATCAGAGCCTTAAAGGTATAAAAATAACTTAAAAGTAGATTAGGTTCAATCGCAGTCAAAATAAAAAACTAGGGTTGGTTGTTTGTCATTGCAGCCTCAGCTACAAAAACACATGAAATTTGTACCAATTCTAGCAGAATCAGTCCTGTATGTTTATCTGTCTAGATCCATATAGATCTACTGGTAATATAGAGATCTCTACAGAAACACCAGGGTAGATCTACACAGACCTCTACAGATACATACATGCATGCATGTACATATACATATTAATGGATACAAATTAGGTATACATGTAACAACAGCTTGAAGGATGAAGACAAAAGTCAGTATTTTGCACATTTTCATAAAAAGAATAGATTGGTTTGTCGTAACAGACAATTTTAAAATGTGTTGGCAATGCTCTACCAGAGCTTAAAAATAAAGCCTCTAAAATTGGTAAAGTGGAATTTAAATGTTTTTGAAACATCAGGCAGTATGAATGGAAAACTTCAGCTCTTCCTACTTAACGATATGTAGGCCTGCCTTTTATTTGCCTGACCTGTTCTACTTTACTCCTAACTTCCAGGGTATTTGTTTCCTTTGGCAGCAGGGAATAGGGCAACATTATTGCAAGCCTCTCTTTATCTAAATGTTGGGAATATCACCATTTGATCCAGCAGGATTTGTTGTGCAAACAACTGACAACTGTTCTGGTTCCCCCACTTGGGAATTTCTCTAAGCAAGGCCACACTACTGATGTTGCAACCCAAAGGTCTTAAAATTCAAGATGTTATTTACATCTTAAGTAAATAGATGTATCTACTTAATGACTCTTCCTTCAATAAGTCACCAAAATAATTTTGGATTTAATGTCATTGAACATAAACCAACCTCAAATTCCGAGAGTAACGATCTTGAAAAACCCTGGGCCTCACCTTCAACATACTTGGAAATAATGCGACTACCATCATTGCTTCATTAGATTTTAGTTACCAGACATGGTGATAAAATAAACTATTGTCTGTTTATTTTATTTTAAAATACTTTATTTAAAATAAATGAGTAGGAAACAAAATTAAAACAGCACAGTGAAGAAGTCAAAGAGTAATGGATGAAATCCTTTATCAGAGAATGAATAGAGGAAGTTCTTAGAAGCCTCAAGAAGAACTTGCAGCCGCTTCAGCACTTCCATTTTTGAAGTCAGTGCAGTGCTCAAGAACAGGATTTGGGGAGAATCGAAGTGACAAAGGGCTCCCGTGCACGGGCTGTAGCGGGGCTCCCAGCCCAAGGCAGCGGCCCGGGGACGCGCGGGGCTCTCGACGCCGCCCTCCGCGCCGGGGCCACCTGTCAGGCCGTAGATAAGCCGAGATGCCCAACGCGTCTCACAAAGCTCTATGAATAGCCACCTCCTCTAACGACCGAGCAGATCAGCAACGCGGAGGCAAAACAGTCCAAACACAAACACTGCAGCCCCACGGCCTCTTCGATTCTAACTGTGGAGCACTATTTAGAATTACGTTTCTTGTATACATGCACACAGGGTCCATATATGTACATATACACACACACGACGTGCATTTGTCTATGCAGCCAAACATATAAATATGCGCACAGGCCTTTATACTCTAAAGATCTTAAAAATTTCACACTGATTTAAAAATTCTGCTAAGTCAGATCTGCTTTCCGGGCAATTCCTCAGAAAACACGTATCCTTATAAATAAGGATTCAGATTTTAGAAGGGGAAAAGAGTCAGCACTCCTAAATCTCATTAAAATATTAACATCCAACCTGGCTTCACACACGCATGTAAATATATGTATATATATGTGTGTGTTTATATGTAGTTTCCAGAGAGGTTAAATTCTTACCCATCTCCAATATCCTTCCAAGATTTTACTTCCTGTTCTATCTGTTAATTAATAGATGCCTAGGTTCTTTTGGAAGCACATTTGAAACCGTTTCAGCAGTATCATTCTACCTAATGTTTCCCAAAATATTTACAGAGGAAAGCCAATGAAAGTCTGCAAGTCTAAGCATCCATATCACTTCTGAAGAGAATAACCAGGTCCTTAATGACATAGGAACATCCAGAAATGCATCCCTTATTTTGTTCTTACTGAAACCAACGAGTGTTTTGATGTTCCCTTCCACTGGGGCAAGGCAGAAACCAAGACCTTTAAAAAAACACATAACCCAAAAATAAGCCAAAAAAACCCAACAAAACGAACCCCAAAACAGGCAGGAAAAAAAAATAAAAGAAAAAAAAAGCACTTTTCAAAGGTATTAATACTATTTTTGAAAAGGAAGCTTAGGCGCTTTTCAAGTTTGTGTCTTGTGCCATTTATAGGCGAGCTGCTTCTCCTGGAAGCTGCTTTGTGCGTGTGGTCTCCTAAACCCATGGAAAGAGGCAGCGAATCCCTTGCTGACCACTCCGGAACGGGCACCGCGGGGGTTATGGCTCTAGTCAGGTTACTCATCTCCAGGCCTCCTCATAAAAGTAATCACCACGAGTAACAGGAGGAAACTCTACTAGTAAACTGAATCGAATAAACGCTGATGAAAAACAAGCATTCAGCTTCTGCAAGCTGTTACTTACGCTAACATCTCCATTGCTTTTTAAAACCAAAACAACCAAAAAATGGAAAGATGATCCCTCCACATCCAAAAAAATAAGGGTTGCAACCAAAGAAAAGTTGGATCATTTAAAGGACAGTGCGTGTAACAACATTCCCTTGAAACATCTGCTCGCTTAGACCTGCTACAAACTATCAGGTTCATCTACCACGAGTAGTAAACTCCAAGAAAAGACTGATAATTTAAAGGTAAGTCTAACTGCAGCCTGAGCAACATCGTTGCATCCAGCACAATCTATATTTTGATGTGGTAGATACCTTGTTAATTCAACACGTTCTGTCTGCTCTAGAGTCTGGAGAGCCACTAATCTGCAACACTTGAAAAAAAATATTAATTTTGGCTTGAAAACTAAAAATTGAAAAATATGAAATTATCTTCCTAAAAAGCAATTAGCAATTGTAATTCCCACTCATAATAGCAGCATGAAGACTTTAAAAAAAAAAAAAAAAAAGCTCAGTAGTGACCTTTAGTTACAGCTGTTGATAACTAACAGTTTTCCTTAATGCGAGTTGATAGATCCAATTCGTTCAGTTCTTGGAAGGTTGTTGTGACAGCAGCCAGAGGCCCCACATTAGCCTAAGCCCTCTTGGTACGAGGACACGCGGGGATCACCCCGATGTCAACAACGTCACCGCTCCCTGCGGCCGATGAGCGCTGTCCTAGGAGGAACCCTCCATGCCCAGGCCCCCAAACCAGCGACCAGCACGGCTACAGGCCCATGGCATTAAGGTTCTATTAGGACTTTTTCCTCTATGGTTTTATATGGGAGCAGACCCTGACGTATCCTACCGCATTTTAGAATTTTCTTAGTCTGTTTTAACCAGATTAAGTCAAACCTTGTCTATTTTTAACATTACCACACCAGGAAATTAAAGTGTTAATCTCTCTAATAAATAATCCATCGCATCAGCTGTAGGCCATGAAAGTTGCAGGCAGATCTGAACTACATGCATGTTGGGAGCATAATCCTGAAGGTGCTGCGGGTTCCCATGCACAGATATCATCCCTTGGGATAAAAATTATTGTTATGGAGCGGTGTGGGGGGGGGAAAGGTGTCACTTATCTCTGTATTTACTACTGCTATCCACTTCTTTCCTGTAGTAAACTAGCTAAAGGGGAACCTATCTGTAAGGGACATGCTTTCGTAGGTCTACCTGCCGGTTCTGGAGAGAAACATGACTTTACCAAAGATTCGCACGCAATTAAAAACCGTCATCTTGTTTTCACAAGTGGGCAGAAAACTGTGGGCAAAACTACTAGAAAGAGCCGCACTCATGGCCACTGGCCCCGGCTCTCCTCCACAACCCCGGAGCGCCAGCCTAGGTGCGTTTCGCTCGCGCTCCTGCTGCCCAACGAGCCCCCGAACGGCCGCTCCAGACCAGGCGTTTCTGCGGGCGAATGGCAACCGGGAGACACCCGGGTGTTTACCGGCTCCTTCCCCCGCGGGGGACGCCGCACGTGCCCCACGGGCCGCTCTTCACCCGCGAGACCCACGCGCGGGGCCTACTCCGCGCGCCGCGCACAGACGGGCGAAAAACCACGGGGAAACGGGCAAAGCGAGCGGGCAGCGGCGCCCCGGGCACCGACAC